>CACRXP010000026.1:1633179-1644449 GCA_902702965.1 Spirometra erinaceieuropaei
CCTTACGAAACCAGGCTGACTGAACTAAATCTGTTTCCTCTAAATTACAGGCAACTGCGCGGCGATCTCATTCAAACCTACAGGATTGTCAGAAGCCGAGAGTGTGCCCTAGATTTTGACGAATTCTTTGAATTGGCCCGGACTGACCGTCTGCGTGGTCATCGTTCAAACTGCAATGGAAGCGGGCTCATTCGGACGTCCGACGGAACGCCTTCTCACACAGGGTCATCGGGGCATGGAATGGACTCCCTGATGCCGTCGTTCTTTCCGAAAGTGTTAAATCCTTTAAGTGCAGACTAGACGCTCACTTGTTGAGAACCTACTGTACATACAATCATGATTGTTTTAGCGGCGGCAGTTTGCGCCTGGCTCACACTTACCGCTAACTTCTTAACTTTTCGCATTTGCTGATGTAATTGATGACTTTATTTCTGTTTATCGACATGAATAGGGTGCTCAAGGGCGAAAGCCTCATTCCCTTAATAAACTGACTTAAACTGACTTAAGGCTTCCGTTCGGACCAGCCCCTACATCATAAAAGGAATTGGCGACTGATAATATCTGATGCAGTTCTACCCCTCCCTTTTTTGACTGTCAGCATTTTATGGTCAGCAGTCTTATTTTTCTCCTGAACTCTCCAAACTATAAATAACCACTATTAAATTTATTTTAATTTCCTTTTTGACAGGAGTTTTTTTCAATGCTGTCCGGATTTGTGTTTAACGCTTCCCTGACAATGCCTGTAAATTGGCATCAAATACAATAATAATAATAATAATAATAATAATAATAATAATAATAATAATAATAATAATAATAATTATTATTATTATTATTACTATTACTATACAGCCTTGCCTGCTGACTGCGCAAGTTTAACGGGTGACCTCTGAGGTTGGTAGTGGTAGCAAATATGAAAATGTCCCCAGAGGCCAGGCTACAGTCCGACCCCTTCACTATGAGGAAGCCTTACAAGAGGTCCCCGAGAAGTAGCCTATAAGTCCAATGGAAGAGGTTCAGACTTAATAGGCGGTTTGCACAAGGAAAGGAACTTTGACCTTCTTCGAGGTTCTCCGCTGAACTCTTTCGAGGCAGTTTTTGTCCTCGACCGCCACGGTCTGCCAAATATGGTCAAGAAAAATATTCGTTGTGCATACTTTCTTTAAAATGTGTTTCAGTTTTTATGGGCACCAAAATTCAAGGGAAAAATATACACCAGTTGTGGAGAGACATTTTGCCGAGTGAAGTTTTCAGACGGCCGAAAAGAAGTGAATTGAAGGACAATGATCCTGACGTGTCTGACACACCATAGGATTATTTTGCAACGCAATAAATCTTTTGATCCCACGTAGGTAATCTTTCTTGATAGAAAGCGGATGTCAGAATCTTGATTAACATTTTATGAGATCGGTCACTGGCTGTACTTCGGTCTTTGCATGTGTCCACGTGTTTTAGTGGAGTTCCATATATGGAGTATTGGCCTTTAGGGAGGCGTTTCCTACTAGCATTTACTTGCGAGGCTGCATATTTAGACTCATTAAACGGTAAAATCTATTCGATCGGCCAGACTGCCAGTTTACCAACGTTTTCTCGTGCTTCCAATAAGCCATCTGCACTGGTTGTTGTTTTTCAGATTATATGTAATCTCCAAGCATCATTGTCAAGATGCACAATGCAGTCCTTTGGGCAGACGAGAAGTAGTAGAAGACCTAACTGAAAACGCTACTGGATGCCGCTTTTTACCGGTACCAGTTAGCATGATAAAAGCAGTGATAATAACGATGAAACTAATGGTGTATAGTATCAATTTACAAGGATTATGAGAATAAATTGAGTGCGGATGGAACTAACAATCACAAAATTCCTGAAGACTAAATGTAACGGAAATTTTTTTGGGTTATTGGGGTTATCCAGGAGGAAGAAAACTAAAGCCCATGACATAACGGCACTATATAACGGGAATGGTTGGAACCACGGCATCGGGCACCGTAGTATACTAAGAGTAATAGACAATCCCCTAATGAACCTATCGAGAGCTGTATCTATCGAAGTTCGAATAAACATGTTACTACAACGCTATCAGTAACATGTGAATCGATAAAAATTTAAACACATGAGACTGCAACCAGAGCACCCTCAGTTTATTTGAGGGTTACAGGCGGGATTCCAGGTGGTCCTTTGCATGCACAGTTAAGATTAAAAATGCAGTTATATACAATCAGCTCAGAAAAAGTTATCGGTGTATTTTGGTGGAACAGTATGCATGAAACATGCGGGGATGCGCTATATAGGGATTGATGTCAGGCAACAAAGTTCATGGATGGCCGTAGATAGTTCTGCAGTGAGTGTCGACGTTTATCAAAAGATCAAACGATCCAACTTTATTTTTAATGCAACCGTGGTATCATATGTCACTATTTCACTTCGGAATGAGTTTCACGGTCGAACTACCTACTGACTGAAAGAAAATATTTGTTGGTCTAGGTGCGTACATTTGCGTTTTCTTGCAGGGTGACTGCTCAAATGACTCATGTTCGCAAGCTCGAAGGAAACTTCAGATTTGGGCAAATAATCATTTCCGCTGATAATGCGGAATGGTCGTATCAGGGTTCACCTCACTTGCTTATAGAAAAGAGAGAAAAATTGAGCTGGACCTGTCTTTCTGGATATGACAGAGTTCTAGGACCGTACACCGGTTTTGCGGCCCGTCGTTACATCTGCTCGATGACATCCATGTCTTCCTTCGTCCAAGGCATTCGAACTGGCTTTTAGCGGTCTGACGAACGCACAAAATATCTGCGCGAAGGGTCCGGAAAGGGAGACAATGAAAATACGCCTAATACGGTGCATGATGCTGGTTGTCTTTTGGACGGCTCTCTTGCGGTGCTCGGAAGACAGCAAATTAAACTTGTCCAGAGACATAGGTCTTTGTGCGAATCCACCTTTTTTTTTAGCGAAATCCGATTTATGGTGTACTAGTGTCTAGAAAAACATCTCTGGCCAGATTCTAAAAGCAAAACTACACACTAGGATACATTGAACGCTGCAAGTCACTTACTACGCCACGCAACTGGCTGATCAGCGCCTGTTTGTAGTTTCTGCGCGCTGTCGGCCGAGCTGATTGTTATGGAGATTTTTATATAGTCGGGATGTCGTGAAAAAACCCCTTATGAATAAACACAGAGGATGGCGATATTGTAGTGTGAATACTTCAGGAGAAAGAACTGCAGCCGTGAAATTACAAAAGCGCCTTACACAGGAAAGCATAAAGTCGCTTTTAACCGCTTCATTCTCGGACACTCAAATTCTGGACTTTGAAAAGTGGCCTCCTGGGACTTACTGGTAGATAGTAAGTGTTTCGCTTATTCACGTGGAAACCATTAATTATACTTTGCAGTCCCCTGCTTTTATTTGACTACCAAACTCACTGTGATTAATCCTCCCCTTCAGCTGTTATTTTCGCGTTGTTTTGAAGTCATCTCCTCAGTTTGACATTAAGCGATCTGTTGACGGCCATGGCGGACTCTATTTTTGTCGCCCGATATTAGTTTGCTCGGCCAGGAAAGACGTATCGTAGTCGCATTCCACCATAAGATTTGGTGACCGCCTCAGCCTTTAATCTCGCTTCCACGACTGGACTATATGCAGACTGACAGATCGTGTCTGGGTTCCATTCTACTCGCCACGTTGACGGTTGAATCTATCGTCAACACAAAATACTATAATCCCTTCCGCTGCAAAAAGCCTCATCTGATGTAGGAATTCATTCTTGAGAATGTCCGATTTGAAGCCTTATACAATACTACATTCCGGACGGTCCTGTCCGGTCTGCATATTAACTTCTCTGTGAACGACAGTTTTTTTCTCCCTAACAACTCATCAAGTCACATGAATTTTTTCTTTGCCGAAAAAGGAGTTTTTCACTGTTCGCTGACCGTTTTTCATATCAGAGAGCATATTCTGTAAGCACGAAGTGAATACTGTATAGAGTCTGCCTACTCATTTTAAAAATCACTTGACGATTTATTTTTACTTGCTATGACAGTGCCCTAGGGGTAATTAGTAAGACAATTTATTTATTTATTAATAGCGAACTAAATGGCGCTCATTGATATAAGTAACATCTGTGGTTTCGGGATACAATGTCCACACGCACTCGCGAAGATTCGGCTTTGATACTCCTAACGCAGTAAGGAGCTTTCTATCTTACTTCGGTTTGCTAGAACCGGATTAACACCATTCAGTTGGTTGTTTTCGTTCGCTTTCTGGGACTTTCTGAAAAATCTAGAGGATTCCGTAAGTGGTTCTTTCTCCTGCGTGACATCTACTGAAGCTAATGATTTGCATGACAACTTAGACTGAGATGTTTTTATGACGTAGTCCATTTTGATGCAAACATTTGGAAGGCAGGACAAGCTCATTGGATATTAACGTAGAATAAAAGGAACCACTCATAGAGAAAGAGCTAACTTCTTGTCTCCGTGGGTAACTGAAAACTTGGATATGTCATACAACAGGGTGACTTTGGCGGGAAATAGACAAAATTGTAAAAAAGGACATGCAGTTTTATTTTTTGGCAGTGCATGCACACCAAATCAAAACTCAATTTAAAACACTCCTGTTTCCCTCTAAACCTATGCTATCTATATATGTGCATCTGACAAGAGGGCTTCTGTATGTTTTCTCCCCGTCCCGCTCTTTCTCTCTTCTTTCCCCCTCATCTGAGAGAGCGGTTGAATATGCCTTTAGAATTCGGGATACTTCAGCCGTACCTGTACTTGACAATTTGCTTCTTTAAACGAAGTAATAAATTTATTATTTATTTTGACAACGTGATATATGATCTCATTCGACTGTATAACGTTGCAAGAATTAAATGAACCCGGGCGGAAAAGTACCTTCTAACGGAACAGTTCTAAGAAATAATGTTCCAATTCACTTCAATTCACTTTGTTGAAGGAAATAGGCGTAAGCCTTTATAATACCGTATTTACAACCTAGAACGGTGTGCGGTTTACAAAGAAGTTACTTGGGCTGAAGTTGTTCAAACGAGCCATTATGGTAGGACAAAATGGAAGTAATTAACAGGGAATTAGTTCGATCTCTCATTGCGCTTGGCCATTTCGGAAAACGAATAGGTGAGGCTCTTTTTAAGGTTTTGTATTGATAGTGACATCACAACATCAGCAGGAAGGCCATTCCATGGTTTTACCATTCGAACAGAGAAGGAGAACTTCCGCACATCCAGTCTTGCCCGCTGAGTGCGCATTTTTAGCGAGTAGCCTTGAAGGTTGGTCGTGGTAGCAAATTTTAAAAAGTCCCCAGAGGCCAGGCTGCAGTCCAACCCCTTCACTATGCGGAATGCTTGCAAGAGATACCCACGAAGTTGCCTAAAAGCCAAAGGTTAGTTGCATAAGGAAAGGAGTTTTGATCACTTACCATCTTCGAGGATCTCTGCTGAACTCTTTCGAGGCAATTTTGGTCTCAAACTTTCCCCTGTCTCCAGGCCCGTATGCCGTACTCCAAGTTCTGTCGTACGAATGTTCCGGATGTCTTCGTGAAAATCCACAAACGCACGCTTGATGGCGTACATAGGGACATTACGCTTTTTGTACTCTCCAACAAGTTGGATAGTTGTATACTTAAAAGCAGCTCTGTTTTACTGAATCAAAAAACGGGAAGTCCTTGGAGGGTCGCTTGATTTTCTTGAACTGTCATCGGGGATGCCTTTGGAGTCTTTTGAGGAGGAAGGCCTTGAGCGTATTCCTGATCTCCGTCTTTCGCAATGGCTGTTTCAGGCTGGTCTTGATCGAACGCCTGCGGCAAAGAAAGCAGCCCTCATTACCGAAATAATGTGTGTCGTTAGAGAAGAAAGTACGTTGGCGTGTTTCTTAAAATACTTTGTGTATCTAACCATTCGTCCCGCTTGTTGCTTCTAGCCGTTTAAGACAGTTTCTTGTTGAAGTATTTTCATCCATATTTATTGCCTTGAGTGGGCTTCACACTGCCTATCTTTGTAATTACGAGGATATTCTTAAGCAATTATTTAGGAAATGCACTTTTTGAATAAAACCTGTTGAGGTATTCTCAAATTTTGATCTTTTACATTGCGTCAAGCGTATATACCAACACCTCAGTTTAATGACGAGATCTTTTATAGGAAGCTCCCGTACTGTTTGCACGTGTTAATCGACGATGCGGTGCACAATTGTTACTTTTTTGCCTTGTTGAGCCGAAGTTATACTTTATCATGATATGCCCACTGGTCCTGTCCTGAGGCCAGAAAGCCATCATCATTCGGCACTCCATTCCGTCTGCAGGAACCACAACGAGTATTATGGCACGCACCAATATTTCTTGGAAACTTAAGTCAGTTCATAACTACGTCTATTTAGTGCCAATTGTGAAACCCACAGCATTATGAGCTATTGGTACTCGTTTCCCGTGACCTATGACCGGGCCATCATTAATCTTTGTTCATTTTCGGACAATAAACGTTGGACTAGCCTCGTTCCTCCGTCTAATTTTCTTACCCTGCTAATTTTGTGTTTGATCGTCACGGTGGCAGCGTAAACGGAAGAAGCAATTTCGGCGACTGACATCCAAGCAAACTCTAACCTATTAAATGGAGTGGGTCACCGAAACTTGGCGACGATATTTACCGACACCATTGTTAGACCTCTTCAATTTCCAGCGAGACTACACTTACAAGACGTCAGTTAACCGAGGCCACAATATCCTCTGTAAACAATGCTTATAAAAGATCTCAGTTTTTTCTTAATCAGCATGGCTCTGATGACATTGGCGTCCGTATGACAGGGCGTCTTTGGTCTTACTTTCATTTGCCTTATTCTTTGCTTTCTTCTAGTTCCTTAATAAGAGATATTTGACTCCAAACTACAGAAAATGCATTGCAGGCCTTTTATATGGCGGTTTATATCCTTGTAGCATTTTGTACTCTGTTGCGTGAAGAATCTTCGCGCGTCTCTGGTTTCACATCATTCGGGAGATGGTACAGTTCTGCCGTTGAAGGCCATATAGCAGTGCTTTAGTTTGTGGGAAGTAATCACTACGTGCTAAAGAACGAGCTAACTTTTCGCGACCGACCACCTAAGAAGAAAGACGTTATCGGCATGGTCCAACTCAGTCTTGATGTGACGTAATAAAAGCTGCACTAGTCGCATAGTCAAAAGGACAAGCGGAAGAAGACATATTTGTTAAACGCCGGCAAAGCATCTGTTCTCCTAAGCGTATACCCGAATCTCCGTTTCCATGAGTTTGTATTATCCATTGGTCGATTTCAGGAATGTCGTGGACATCGCACTAGCTCACAGAGGCTACCTGAGAACTTTCCTATCGATTGGCACAAACGCCGTAGGAAGACAAATGTGGCAGTCGTCTTTTCTCGAAAATATTTTAAGATGTGTAATAGTGAGATTGTCTGGTCGTTGCAGTTTCTGCCAGACTGAAAAGGACCTGGGACTTTTATAGCCCATACCCCCCTAGAGTCGGAGAAGCTGCTTTGTGGGTACTAACGGATGTTTGTGGCCAGGTCTATAGGACCGGTGTGTGAAATTTTGGCACAGGGTTCCGTCTGGAAATTTAGAGGTGTGATGCAGGCAAGCATTACTCTTGTCAAGTGGGACGAACTTAATGCTTCCCACTCACTGAAATGCCCTCTTGAACTGCGTGTGTTAAAGATTGAGACACTTCTCACAGACTTCAACTAACATCCTATCATCATGGCGGCCAGCGCTTCGTAAGAGGCCTTAAATTACTGTTCGAAAATTTCTTTGGGCAAAGGTGACTCACAGTCGCAATGTTGCCGCTTGAAATTCTCGAGTTCCCGATTTTCTTATGTCTTTCAGATGTCGGATACCTCGTAGTTAGATTGCTTTTGTATCTTAGGATTTGTTTGTATTTGAAGGAAATGCAATTGACACATAAACGGAAGACGACGTCTATTGTCCGTTAGGTAAATGTTGGCCACATGTGCCCCTCGAAACTCGAATTCCACGAAAAATGATGTTTAACGGGCTTCGAACTTTTACTTGGTGCGGCTGTTATCATACCTAATCAAGTCGGACTCTAGCCCAGCAAACACTCCTTCACTGGCAGTTGTCAAGTGATCAAATAACTCTTGCTATTTCAGTTCGATACACGGACTTGTTGGGTCTTGATGAGACTCCGAAGGCCCGCGTGTATCATTTAGTACAGACATGCGTCAGTTAACCGAAACGGTTTATACTGCCATTACCTCATGGTTTGTGTCTTTCCTCCCTTTTTAAAACACATGTTGGGTCGAATGTGCTTAGAACTTCTTTGCTTTATGAATTTAAACGGGGGTCACAGGTTGCTGTAAGGCATACGTGACATTCGCAGGTGCGCCGAGACAATATGCTGGGTGGTTTAGAGAAAATTCTTCTGGCAACCAGTGCATTAAAGATGTATTACATCTAATAAGGTCCTCCATTCTCGTTAGCGCTGTTGAAGAAAGTGAATAAATAACACGTCAAGAAATCTTCAAAATGTTTGAAAATGATTAGAATGCAGTTGGTTTACATTTACATGAACGAGAAAAATCCTTAAATCTGTGCTGCCGAGTCTCATAAACATTCATAGATGAAAGCAAGCTTCAGGCAATAATACTGTTCTTTCTTCGGCGCTATACATCATTTTTTAATTCTTTGCCAACTTTTAATGAACAATGAATCTTCTCATTGATTGTCATTAAATATTCGACTACCACACATTTCAAAGGCACTCTGTATGATGAACTATTACCTGTACTGTCCATTACGAGTTTCATGAGAAAGGTGAGAAAATTACGGCCGAGTGAACAATTTCAAGGTTTAAGGGAAGACTGAAGCGGTTGGCAGGCTTTTCGCTTCCAAAGATAGCGTTCTATAGGGGGGCAGTTTATACACACACGTATGTAAATCCCTTGGTTGGGAAAAGATCGCAAATTATGAAGCTGATTATTTTAATAAGACGGAGAATTAGTGCCTTATCCGGGAAATCAACGGTGTTTTTGCTTTTTTCGTCATACCATCAAGGTTTTTGTCCAGTTGGTTGTTTCTGGTTTTCGCCACACAAAAGGGAAGGGCGGGAAATCGCGTCATGCTACCTCCAGTCTCTATCCATCAGGGCGAAATTAGATTTCATCAGCGGTTTGCTATTTGCGACAACCTGTCGAAGTGCGATACTGGAGTTGCCCTCTGACAGTGGATTTTCGGACTGGTCACTTGGGGGTCGCCTGCTTTAGCGCAACCTACTGGAGGTTGGGACAAGCGGGTTGCTTGTTTCAACACCGTCCTGTTGTCCAATGGTTTTGCCGGTATGCAAGTTCGTCACCAAATGTATACCTTGAAGTCCTAAAGCGACTGGGCCGAGGCTGCTTATGACTTTCACCTTCATGACCGTCTCCATTTAGTGCTAGAATTAATTGCCGGCCTGACTTGGTAAATGATCTTCATTCCGGTCAAATTTTGCAAATTTTTTACTACGAATAATCATGGCCTCCCTGTCGTTGTCGATGGCGCAAAATGGACACATGAAAGCAGGATTCCTATCATATGGAGCTGATCCAAAATGCCCACTTGCTAGGTATTGTCTTTTTTAGTGAGCTCTTTTCAGAGGGCCTGTTGTAGGGATGTAAATGGGTTAGTCACGAAAATTTCACTTTCTACAATTTCTTATTCTGCAGACATGACGCCGTACTACAAACACGTATGTAAACAACTCCACTTAAATATTGACCAAGCCTTGGTTGATCAAATGCAAGCAGCCAATGTCGAGAAGCTGAAGGAACTCGACGAAAAGATTAAGAACGCAGAGAAGAATGAAGGCGAAACTGAAATCCGCGAATCAATGCTTGCAAAAGCGCATTACTTGAGCAAAATTGGCAATAAGGTTTGCGTCATCTTTTGACCAGGACTAGTTATTTCAAAGGCTGAGGCTCTGGCCCAGTTTCGCCTCCTTCTCGACAAAACTGTCCTCCCCGGCTGCCGTCTGGACATGATTTTCCACCTCATCAGGATCGGCTTCTTTTTCAATGATGGCGAACTTGTTACCAAGAATATTGACAAGGCCAACAGGTACGTCGCTTGGCCGTCTCCTCATGACCTCTGTTTTTAGCCTCATCGAAGAGGGTGGGGATTGGGACAGGCGGAACCGCCTAAAGGTGTACAGGGGCCTGCACAGCCTCTCTGTTCGTGACTTTGATTCAGCTGCTAAACATTTTCTGGATGCTGTGGCTACGTTCACCAGCTACGAGTTAATGGATTACAAGAGTTTCATAATCTACACCGTCTTAACAGCTATGATTGCGCTCAAGCGACAGGATCTCCGCTCCAAGGTACGTATGTCTCAAATTTCGATGCTTTTGGTTATTTCACTTGTTTTACGTCCGCGTGCATTTGAGCTATCAGAAAATTGTCTCCATCCATTAACATAGCGGATATGAGTCATGCAGTGGCGTCTTCTGAAAAGCATCTTTAATCACCAAGAGGTTTTTCTAGAGCTATGGCATCCTTGATTGCACGTAAAATATTAGGCGCAAAATAGCGCTACTCATTAGCGCAAGTAGCTGGTATTTGTTACATTCACAAATTGTATGTTTGCCTGAGCTAGGTCGAGCCAGTAAGCTGCACATTTGGCCGTTAAAATATGGCTCCCTCGCGGTGAATGACAGAATTACTCCAAATATATTTCTCAGAGTCTCCTAACTGTTTAATTTCTCGCAACCTAATAAACTACCCCAAAATAGGGGCCCGCCAAAGGACGAATTTACCTGTGTTTGTGTCAATTGTATCCATCGATTGACTGACCCCTCAAATGCTTTACTTTAGCTCTAGAGACACTCAAGAGACCTTCGGTACTTTCCTGCATATTTCTTATCGATTTTTAGTAGTATTGGCATTCGCCTAATCATAATTTATCGTCCTGACCTCAGAGTTCACAGAAGTCCTTTCTACTGATAGGTGCTGTCACTGGAGATTTCTCCTGGAAACTAGTTATCACCAGCTACATTCCCTCCGCGTTTACCACGTCCTATCTGTCACCTCCGTGTGCAGTAAAAGCTCAATTTCGACGACATTTCAAGTGTGCTTTGTGATTTCTGTGTCTAGTAAATTACAAGGACAGCATGAGCAGTGAACCACAATCAGTGAACCGACAATCATTATCACCGATTTATACCCACTATGTCTCGGCAGTTACTGTTTTTTTCCATACCCAAATTACATAGTCTACCTTCACAGTTAATTCCA
>CACRXP010000026.1:1644757-1665902 GCA_902702965.1 Spirometra erinaceieuropaei
CGCCCCTGCAGAACTTGAAAGGAGGGCGTCTCGATTGCGTGTTAGTCTGCCATGTCCTATCTCCCTTCCCCCGCCCGCCGCCCCATCGCAACCCGGGGAGAGCGTGTGTACGGATGCGCGATTGAGCGCGCTCGCCCCGTCCTGCTGGGCATCATAAAGCCGGAAAATACAGCGCTCCGCCATCTTGCATTGGCTTTCAGCACCCGCTGCCTCCGCCCTCCCCTACATCTCCAGCAGGGCATTATCCATTCTCCTGTGCGTAAGTGTGTGTGTGCCCTGCGCATGTGAGTGGTAGTTGCCCTGGCAGGTGGAGGTGGTGGGACTGCGAAGGCGAGAAACTGGGTCCTGGCTACTGACGAAAGTACTACGCACACCGTTTTCCCTTGCAACACTCTCGTTACCTGCTGCTTTCATTTCCCTACCGCTTCAAATTCATCACGCTGCCACCTTCCGTCAGGGCCGCACTTCGCGAACGCGCTGCATTACTGAGGCGTAGTCATGCAGTAAGCGGAGAGAGCGGATTAATCCTACCAATAATTACATTCTAACGCTGCGTCCTTGCGGACTACTTGCTATTCGGAAGGCGAAGGTCCGAGGGGGCGTTCTCAAAACTGCACGCGCACCTACGCCTGTCCGTTAATTTTGGACACCATCGCTTCTGCCACACTGGTTAGGTTTGCTGTTTTCTGATTTTTGTTCCACTTGCAAGGGTTTCCAAATACCCCCACCGCGCGCACGTCACGTCGGGGTCACCAGTTGTCGGAGTGAGATGGTTGACAACGTGGGGTTTTAACAATCACATGTCAGGGAAGGCAGAGTTATTTGGACAAACTTTACTGTGGTAAGGGAGTTTACAAGCGGCTCAATAGGCAACAGCACCAAGTCTCAGATCCGGTGCCATGCGTGCGCCTGGGTTTTGTCCGCCTGAAGCCAGTCAACAATTGGCGTCAAACTACCGCCACGACGCAAGCCAATTGGGAGGAATTTTTAGGCGGCATGAGTAAGCGACCGTACCGGCGACCACTGGAGAACAGACTGCCACACCAGAACCGATGGAGAGTAAATTGACCGTCGTATCGCATACTGCATCTGTTACTACGACTGCTACAGTTATCATCGGTGAAACAGACGCTAAGCACCGGACGTCCGCTTTTTAAGTCTCGCTGTCTTTATGCAGCAAATGTTTCCTGCAGTAAGATCAGAGACGACAGCCCTGCTTTTGGCCAATTTATTACCCAGAAGTAAAGACGCAGGCGTCTCTTGCATTTGCGCTAAGTTGTTTTTCCTCTAGACGCCTGTTCACTGCAACCTGGCAGGGGCTTCTGCAGCAGGCGTCCCGTTTTTTTGTCTCTCCTCTGGCATTCGAAATCTAACGTTAGGTTGCGACACCTCGACAACTCGACATCCCCGAAACAGCTGAACGTACAATGCATTGGCCTGTCTAAACGATTGACGATGATCACAAATCTGTCGCTGATCACAGGAAGCCCTTTTCTGGAGGGAGGATGGACCAGCGACCGCTGACATGGAGTATTTGAGCTCTCTGGGAATTCTCGAAAAATAGGGAGAGGGGAAGCAGGTAAGGGCATTGAAAGTAGGAATAGGTGAACACTGATAATAAGTATGTGTTTGTGCTGTCATTCAGCCTAATCCCCCAGCGGTATTCGGGGAAGGATGACGCAAACTGACGCCGAAGTGAAATAGTGTTGAAAAGGTCCGTTTCTGTTAGCCCAGACTTCGAATTTCTCCCACCACTGGCACGCGATGTTGCAGAAGATTTAGTCAGCGTTTTAATTCAGTTGGCTCCCCATTTTGGGGGTAATTCTGGCTTTTCGTCCACCTCGATTTTTCCAATAAAAACGTTGCTTGTTGACCAGGATAGGGGGGGGGGGGCATTGCGGTGTCCCACACCCAGCTGCTAACAAACAACTTAATCAATGCTGGTAGGGGTTGTTACGCGCAATATGGGCATTGCAAGTAAAGTAAACCGAAGGAGAATGCTGAAATCGTTAGTGGAAAAGTAAGCAAAACTGAAAGGGAAAAGGGCAACCTGATGTTTCGGTTAAGAGTTAGGCTTGTACTTACTTGTACTTGATACGGCTGCGATCATGCATGATTTAGCCGGCCTCTATGATGTTCCGAACTGTGCCACTCCACACATGACGATCTGCGGTAGCAGATCTGGACAGTCCAACCTATCCTCTTCGCCAACGACGGAGGCCGAATACCGAAGGTCCAAGAACCACGTCCATGTCTTGACAAACTGTATCGAGCCAGGTTTTGAACTGTCCCCCCACTCTTCGACGCCTCCAATGGGGCAACGGTGCCGGATCGAGGGCAGTAACACTAAGCTCCTGAGGTGGACGACGAATAACATGCCCAAAACACTTCAGTCGTCTTTCTTGAATGGCCTGAGTTATCCTTGCGATGTTGTCGCAGCGAGCGCGGACTGTCTCATTTGAGACGAAGTTGGTGAACTTCACTCGAAGGATGATCCTCAAGCAGTGATGGTCAAATATCTCCAGTTTTCGCTCGTCCTTCACGCGCAAAGCCCAGCATTCACAACTGTAGAGAAGAACAGACCGGACAGATGCATGGTACACGGAATCATAGTGGTGATGGAGAGGTCACGTCGGATCCATAGGCATTTCCGAAGGCTTGAGAAAACCCAGCGGGCAGCATCGATTCGGGAGACAATGTCGTCCTTACTCTGTCCATTAGGCAGCGGCCTCGCCCCGGGGTATTTAAAACAGTCTTCTTCTTCAAGTTGACAGACATCAATCCTGAGGGGTGCCTTCTCCTGGTCAGGGATGCAGCTTGAGAACACTTTGGTCTTCCCAACGTTTATAGATAAACGAACTGATTTAGCGACCTCGTTCACTCGTGATACCATAGACTACAGATCGCCAAAGCTTGAAGCATGCAAGGCGATATCATCGCTATAGTCAAGATCAGTCAGTCGGTGTCCGGGTGCAAACTCAACACCGTCACCCTCGTGTAGGGCCCCCCGAGGATCCAGTAAATGGCATAATTGAACAGAATGGGCGACAGGATACAGCCCTGTCGGACGCCAGACCGAATACCGAACGATTGAGAAAGGTTGTTGTGGACCAGGACTCTGGCAGTAGTGGAGCGATAATAGGCTTTGATCATGGCGATAATAGTTAGGGTTGTAATTAAATAACTGTCATTTGTGAATGTGTCCGCGTCCTACTCGTTTTACCTACTCGTTTATGACGCGAAGTAGACGCCCAAAAACCGTCCCAAAATGTTCTTCCAATGGCGTCGCACACCATTTCGTGGTTGCTCCGGGGATATTGGTCCATGGCTGAAAGGCAGCAGCAGAATGATGAAAAAAGGATTTGCATGCACTTGGTTTTTTAAGGCAACGTTTCACAGACACATAAATAGGTGTACTTAAACGCAAAGCACTACTGATTTCTGTAGAAGGAAGATGCTTATAACGCCTTTCTCGCCCAGTTTCTGCGGGGCGGAGAACTGATTTTTAAGTCCGCGGCAGCTCGACCGTTGCAAACGGCCACGTTCACTGTTCTGCTCCAGCAGTGCCTTGCACAGGATCTGTCGCACCGCCTCTCCACGCTTACGCGATAAATCCACAAATCCACGCACTATAGTACCATATACCGCAACTTCTTCACCCGTACTGTGAGTGGGGCCGGTTGGGCTTGTAAGCTAGAACCTGTTCATCTTATCGACTAGGTTAGTTAACTTTTTTCGTCTGAAAGAGGACACGCTGTGCAGAGTTCGTATACAACCTATGACCCTGTCGGGTGGGTGTGTATTCACGGCCTAGTCAGGCACCTTCCTGCGTTAGTGTATTAAATAAAACAAAATTATGGGCAGATGAATTCAGATAGGACCCACGCGTCCCACGTTTGTCCGATATCCTGCGCTAACCCCGTCAGAGCCAAGCGCGTCTAGGAGCCTACATGCACACCCACGTAAAAAAACTGGGACGGGTTAGTCTGCACCCTCCAAGTTCACGCGCCACTTGGTGCGTTCTGCTTGCGGAGGGAGGGTGGACTGTGGGGGGCTGAACTTCCTAATCCCCACACTGAGAAGGATGCATAGCAATTTTTCCGCTCCTGCTATCTTCGAGCAACGACTTTGGGAGTGGAGGGTTTCAGGATCCCTCTGTTGCAGCCGCATAGCTCTTGTTCTCTGTCTTCTCTCGTTTCGGCACTCTAGCGTTCCTCGCGCCGACGTCGTGGGCGCTGGGTTCTCGATGGGTGGGGGTGGTAGTCAAAAGGAAGCGGAAAGGCCTCCTTGCTCATTCTTTTTTGTTTCTCCGGCGCCACTGGCTTTTATGCCGTCCTAGGCCTCCTTCTGTCTCCTTTCATCTGCCACCGACTGCTCTAAAAAGCGCCTATTCTTGCAGCTCTGTGTATATGATGCTGTCTGCCTGCATTGCCTTTTATTACGTTAACAAACACCGAACTGGATGAATCGGTCACGGTGGGTGGGAGCCATCATGAGTACAAGTGCTCTGGCCACACGTTGGATGTAACATTTATGACAAAATCTGTTACTCACAATCCTATTCCGCTACCAGGCGAGAAGAGCTGGTTCTCCCAAGTCTGACTTTGTGGGTGTCTAGACTTACAGGCAATAACTGCACACAACCCAACCGTTTCATTCAGAACGCCTGAAATTGGAAGCGGTGACTGACAGATCACTTTTTACGTACACGTCGAGCTGACTGCTGTGATCGAAGAAGGGATAGGGGGGGGGGACGGACGGTGGGGAAGCGTTGGCACTAGACCGGAGCAGGTGGAAGTGTGCTGATCGTCAGTTGCTGCATGCAAAACCATTTTTTGCCAATGCAAATTCAAAAGCATTGACTGGTCAACTGTCCCAGCCTTCTGACATGTGGATAATCCCCGAAATCGCCCATAGTTCAATTATCTGAGAAATCGATTGAGTCGCCATACCACCTTCGGATCGATTTCTGCTGCGCCTGCAGGCGATGTCGTCAGCGAATTAAGACAAAACAACCGGTACTTGTACGTGGTACGGCTGCGATCATGTCTGATCCACCCGGCCTCGATGATGTTTCGAACTTTGCTACTCCACACATGACGATTTGTGGCAGCAGATCCGCACAGTCCAACCTATCCTCTTTGCCAACGACGGAGACCGAATGCTTGAGGTCCAAGAACCACCTCCATGTTTTTGTATATGTATATGTATATGTATTGTATATGTATATTGAAGGGTTACAGACAGAGCCCTTGATGACCCTATTTATGTACAGTGCTTTCGCAGATTCATACTCAAAAATAAAATAAATTTGCAGGCATTTAAAATGTGATTGGGTCACAGTTCAATCGTAATCATAAGGTAGTGCATGGGGTCACTGTAAATTAGTGCGGAAGATTGTATATGACAGATTTTACAAAACTGGCTGTGCATAGTCATGCTGTACAAGCCGATTTCTGTCGAAAACTAGGCGAGCAAGTTTTCTTTTAAACACACAAACTGTGTCAGCCGTCACCATCTCGCTTGGAAGCGAGTTCCACGGCCTGACAACCCGCTGGCTGAATGAAAATTTTCGTCGGTCTAGACGTGTGCGCTCATTCCCGACTTTGAATGCATGGCCGCGTAGTTGGTTTGCACGGGCGAACTCAAAGAAATCCTCTGCTCTTAATGAGCAACCCTGGCCGCGTACAATCCGGAACGTCCAGAGTAGACTGCAGTTTATTTGTCTATAAGAGAGAGGGAATAGGCCAAGCAAATTCAGCCTCTCCTGATAAGATAAATGCTTTAGACCGTCGACCATCTTTGTCGCTCTGCGTTGCACCTGTTCGAGTAAGTTGATATCCTTCCTCATCCATGGTGATGCTGC
This sequence comes from Spirometra erinaceieuropaei, assembly GCA_902702965.1. NCBI lineage: Eukaryota > Metazoa > Platyhelminthes > Cestoda > Diphyllobothriidea > Diphyllobothriidae > Spirometra > Spirometra erinaceieuropaei. The sequence continues at coordinate 1,650,624 of CACRXP010000026.1, forward strand.
TGGCATTCCATACTCTAGATGAGGTCTTACAAAGACTGCAAAGAGTCTTTCGAAGAGTTCGGGAGGAAATATTTTAAATGCACGTCTGATCCAGTGTAGAGTACTAGTTGCCTTCTGGACCATCTTTCTACAGTGTTCTGATGGCGATAGATTTGTGGTCGTCCATACACCCAGATCTCTGTGTCTTTCCACAGTTTCTAACCTCGTCCCGTCAATATAGTACTGGTGTTTGTGAGAGGCATTGCGGCCGGTGTTCAGGTGCAAAACCACGCATTTGGACACGTTAGACTTCAAAAGCCATCTGTTCGACCAAGCACACAGTTTGTTGATGTTCGACTGCAACTTCTCTGCGTCATCATCACACTTGACTTCACTCCATATTTTTATGTCATCCGCGAACATGAGAGCCTCGCAATTCACTTCGCTGATGCAGTCATTAACATAAATCAGGAAGAGTACTGGGCCTAAGACAGAACCCTGTGGGACACCACTTTCCACCTTTACCCATTCCGAGGTAGAATTACTAACGACGACTCTTTGTAGTCTGGAGGACAGAAAACTTCTGATCCACTTAAACATTCTCCCTTGAATCCCTACATCCCAGATCTTTTGCAACTTGGGGAACTGTGTCGAGCCAGGTTTTGAACTGCCCCACCCCCTCTTCGACGCCTCCGATGGGGCAACGGTGCAGGATCGAGGGCAGTAACACTGAGTTCCTGAGGTGGACGACGAATAACATGCCCGAACCACATCAGTCGTCCTTCTTGGATGGCCTAAGTTGTCCTCGCGATGTTGTCGCAGCGAGCGCGGACTGTCTCATTTGAGACGAAGTCAGTGAAGGATGGTTCTCAAGCAGTGGTGGTCAAAGACCTCCAGTTTTCGCTCGTCTTTCGCGCGCAAAGCCCAGCATTCACAACGGTAGAGCAGGACAGATCGGACAGATGCACGGTACACGCGAATCTTAGTGGCGATGGAGAGGTCACGTCGGTTCCATAGACATTTCCGAATGCTTGAGAAAACCCAGCGGGCAGCATCGATTCGGGAGACAATGTCGTCCTTACGTTCCTGGACCCCGGTACCCAAAGTCTGACCGGAACGCAGCCTTGATCAGTACAACGTGGATGTTTGCTGTCTGTCTGAAGTCCGAATTCAACTGAGTTGGAGTGTCATGGAGGCTACCTTAGGAAGGAGCCGTCACAGCCTGACTTTCCATAAGGAGTATAGGACCGATCTATCCTCTCTGTTGGCCGCCTTCCAAGCCAGGTGCCCGTTAACCTGGCTTCCCGGCGCGTCCGTAGGTGACGGCTAGTGGAATGGCCTTCACTGACGGTCTGACGAATAAGCAGTCGCGGACCCGCAGCAACAGTGTTACTAGAATGCGGAGGATTGCGGTCCGGCATACTGAAAGCCTTATGAAAAGGCCGCAAGGTCCAATGACGGCACTGTAACATGCCAACCGTGGATCGCCATCAAATAAGTTTGCTTGCCACCGTTGCCTTGTGTTTTGGCTTTTCGGCCAAAGCGGTAGAGGAGACAATCTCGAGTAAACAATCCGAGCGACTGTTGGGGACCCGCCCATACTCAATATTCCCAAGAAATCTCAGCAAATAGGCCAATTACCTGACAGCCTTGCTGACGCATGAAGAGCTGCCATGCCCTTTTCGAAGGTAGACTTTGGATCAAAATCTCAGTGTTTTTCTTACTCTAGCGCTGTATAGGATAATACTTCATTTATGTCTCTTCCACAGCCGTCTCCAGTTCGCTTATGCTTCCAGTTATTAATTATCACAGTGTTTTTTTAGTAAGTTTGTCCTCAATACTGTCTGTATCCTGAATCCATTTTGGAGAAAATAGACTGCTACTCTGGCCTTGTTGAATGACGAACCAGCACGTTATATACACCGACTTCAGGTCATGTCGACCTGATTCGGATAGGCCTTTGGTGTGTGCACGTGTGTGTTAGAGGGAAGAAAGTGCAAGGCTGGTACCGTGGAGGCCGACGAGTCAGCCCATTCCCCATTATAATAAATCTGAGAGAGAGAGAGGGAGGGAGAGAGAGAGCGAGATAGAGAGAGAGAGAGAGAGAGCGAGAGAGAGAGCGGGCGATAGAGAGAGGAATTCTCTTTATTTTGAAAGCATAAATTCACAATTTTCGGCAAAAAATAGGCTCCATTCACTATGGGCAGTAAATAAGTTAATAGATTATTCCCGAGTCAAAAGGTTTAGCACAAAAGGAACGATTATGCAAACAGTTCAATATATCGAAGGGAAATAAACACAGTAATGTACAATTTATAAAAATCCACACGTGAATGGAGAGCTACAACAATGGCAGCTCAAATTCGAAAGCCCGCCATGTTGTCGTGTTGCCGTGTGTTAGTCTGACGCGAGGAATCCATTACTATGCGCAAGAGTCGTGACTTGAGAGATTACCAACCGACGCGAGGTGACTCGGTCCACCTTAGAACCCGAGGATCAGGCTGCAATAAACCCGTCTTGATGCGACACTTATGAAACTCGCCTGCGCGCGACTTGAGCCAACCTCCCCAACGCTGCATAGTCTTGTGACCTTCTGTGCCCATGCTCACTTCCAGTCGTTTTGACTTCGTCTGGCCATGTGAGAAAAGTGGAAGTGGAGGATGTGGGGATGAAACGCAAGTCTGCCTTTTTATTTCCTTCTTCTATATGTAGACTAACTCCACCTACTGAACGGCGACCACGTGTGCTTAGTCGGAGGACCTATTTCTTACGGTGGGCGGTTTGATCACGTGATGTGTAGTGTGAATGCCAGCGAAGGTTGGGTTAGGAGCAAGGAGTGGAAGCCATATTTGTGCGGAGCTGTGGGAAAGTGCAGTGCGTTTCGTTTCTAGAAAAGTCTTGATTTATATGGGCCCTGTATGTTTGCCTAAATATGAATGCATCCTAGGTTTCTGATCTCCCTTACATGAGTGTTCGAGCATTCTGGTCGTTGGCATGCAGTATGTCCTTCTGTGTTGAAACCAGAAAGATTTATGCGGGTACTTTCAAGGAATGTGCGCTCTAAGTGCTTCCGGAGGCCAATGGAATAATAAAGTTGTCGGCCGAAAAGGTCCACAGATTTCGTAGTGTGTTAGTCTTATCGAACCAGTTTAACCAACACTAGCTTGAAAAAATAAATTGGCAAATTTCCACTTAGCTCAGACCGATTAATAAGTTGTACTGGCTTACAGCTGGGCGAGGAGAGAAATTCCCCGAAATCGGATACGCGAGCACACAGTCTCCCCTTCTGTTACGCTAAGGTGATTAGAAAGTCGTTTTCTTTTTTTCCATTTCGCGAAATAGGGCGTCCCCATTACTATCAAATCCCGACTTTGTACTAGACGATTGCCTTTTTTCTAGCCTCCAGTAAGGTAGCGAAAGAGCAAGTATATTTTTAGAAGCCTGCAAAATGCACTCTCGCGTCTCACTGTGAATGAATCACGAATTCTCACCCTCGTTTTCCAACATGACAGTTCTTTCGGGACCGTTTTATTTGCTTTAATTCTATCGGGCCCTCTACTTACTGTGTTGTACTGGCAGACCAGATGGATGTCTGGCACAGGGAGACCTTTGTGTCGACAGAGACACTTTGTGCGTAGGCACTTTCTAAGGATTGTGTAAACCCCGCAAGCGGCATCGATTTTGAGTAGGATGTCGTCCTCAATCTGTCCATTCGGCAGCAATCCCGTTCCGTGTTGTTTTTAAATGCTTTTTGATCATTAGTCCTTATGCGGGTCTTTTCGTAGTCGGGTTTTGTAGACCAAAAACGTCACGGTCTTCCCAGCGTCTAGGGGTAGACCGACGGAATTCTCGGCTTTGCCAATAGAAGCGATGAGACGAGTCCCAGGAAGCAGTCTTGGAGATGGAGGCACGATCGCTGGGACAAGAGCTTTATTAGCCTGCTCGAACCCATCATCAGAGACAAAAAGGCAGATACGGGTGGTTCATGCACAATGGGCTGCAGTATTTATAGGATGCAGTCGCCATGCTATCGCATACCTATAAATGTTCACGGCTCTCCCCTTCATCAGGGATCGTTGCACGTGGTGTGATGACTGTTTGATGGCCGACATTTGTGTCGTTAATTGCTGCAATCTCATTACGTGCGTTGAATGCTGGTATGATGATTGCTCGACCATCTGATCCACTGACCCTGGTGTTGGGAAAAGTGTTCACCTGTGCGCTCCCCGCGTTCCCAATTACCTCGCCTAGGCGAACTCTCAGTACCGACTATGGAAGGGGAAGATCATTGCACTTGTTAATGGACTGGGGGCCATTAAACCATGATTCACGTAGCTCCCAGCGCACGCGGTTGTCACCTCTTGCAAGAATTTCGGTCTCGTCGAGTTCGAATGTGTGGCCGGATCTAGTCGAACGAGCCGCAACTTGAGCACTTGCGTCATTTCTCCGCACCGCTGCAGCGTGCTCGGCCATTCGCGTTCGGAGCTGTCTTCCGGTTTCTCTGACGTAGTTGCTTTGTCTGCAACCGCACCAGATCCGATAAACGACTCCAGTCTGGAGTACCAGCGATCGTGTCTCCATCTTCGATTCTCGGCTTTATTCACCGGTGCTAGCGCAGCCGGTATGTCACTAAAGCTTTAAGCTGAAAGAGCAACCTTGTCAGCGTGGTGAAGGTCAACAGGCGCCAGGTTGCAAATCCAACACCGTCCTTACGAGAATCCAGTCAATGACATAGTTGAACAGAATAGACGACACGATACAGACTTTTCTAGTACCAGGCTGTTATGGACCAGAACTCGTGCGGTGGTCGTGCGATGGCGGGTCCCGATCATGGTGACATTTTTCTACCGCCATATCATTCAATTCCATTATATGCTATACAGATTCACTATGGACAGCATCAAACGCTGCGACGAAACCAGCAAAGCGATTCCTGGTAGCCACGGAGGGAATTCAAGTATGTGTCGTAACATGAATATCTGGCCGGTACACCCACAGCCCTGCTTGCCTGGGTCTCCTCTGTCGAGTGGCGCGCACTCAGAACTCGCCTGGTAAGGACAGAGGCGGGGACCCTTTAAGCATTGTCGATGAAAGGCTCTTGGAATCGGCGACGCTTGCGGTTGGAACCCCGCTACACCTACAGTAGGTGGGCTAACTCATGAAATGTCAACCGAAAGTCTGAAATGCGTTTTCGTTTTGAAAAGACTAATTAAGTAGCGTTGTACAAATAACCATCGCGCAGCATAATTCTATAATTGGTTACCTCAGGATGCCGGCTTTCGAATGAACTTTCTTCCAGCTGCATGCAATTTTCTACACTCTGTAGAAAAATGACTACTTAAGTAGCAAGAATTTTTCTCTTTGATTTTCGATGTTCCTAAAAGTCCAATTACATTTTATCGAAAACAGACATAAAATATGCATTCTTTCGCTCATTTGGTAGAAAATTACGTCCTTTTTCAATTTTTTTTATTAGAAAGAGGGGCATGATTCGGTTTTAAACAGTTTATAATTGTGAGAATTTTAAATACCGAATAATTTTAAACCCGCTCTACCGTTACACTTGCACACAGGGTTTACAAACTACAAGGCGTGTATTTTCCGCGTACGGAAAACCATACATTTCTCTACGGTATTAAGAGGAGCCCTATGAGGTTCATAAAATTTAGCAGTGGATTTGAGCCGTATCGTTTACTTTACAAGCCACATTGGTAAATGCAGAGACACGATGTTTGATGAACGGCCATTTCACGGTATTTAAAAGTCTCACAATTAGAAACGTTTTTTTAAAAACCGAATTATGCTTTTCCTTCGAGCATAAAATTGAAAGAATAAGTCGTTTTCTACCAAATGGGCCAAAGTATGGCGATTTTTATGCATGTTTTCCATGAAATATAACTGAATTTTGAAGGGCATCGAAAATCAATGAGAAAAATGAATGCTAGTTAAGTAGTATTTTTTACAGGGGATAGTTTTTGTATGCAGCCCAAAATTAGTTTGTTCGATAGCCGGCGTCCTGAGGTAACCGAAGTATTATAGAATTACGCTGCATGATGATCTGTTCCACAACCCTACTTAATTAATCTTCTCGAGACAAAAACACATTTCGGCATTTCGGTTGACAGTTCATGGATTAGCCCGCCTACTGTATGTTATTTTTCACAGCTCGTTCTGATAGTGTTTCATGTATAGAAAGCAAGCGTCTGTCAGTTGCTTAATGTCTTATTTGGTGAACATTTCATGAGTTAGTCCATCCACTGCGTCTTTACAGTAGGTGGGCTAACTCATGAAATGTCGACCGAAATTTCGAAATGAGTTTTTGCTCCGAAAAGATTTATTAAGTAACGTTGTAAAACTAATCATCGTGCTGCATAATTCTGTAATAATTCAGTTACGGCAGGGTGCCGGCTTTCGAATGATCTTCCTTCCGGCTGCATGCAAAAACTACACTCTGCAAAAAGTGCCTGCTTATGTAAAATGAATTTTTCCCATTGAGTTTTGATGTTCTTAAAAACTCCATCATATTTCATGGAAAACATGCATACACATATTCATTCTTCTGCACATTTGGTAGAGAATTACGTCTTTTTCTATGTTCACACTCGAAGTAGGGGCATAATTCGGCTTTAAAAGGTTCGAATTGTAAGACTTAAATACCGTGAAATGGTTGTTCATAAATCTCCATATCTCTGCACTTGCCAATGTGGCTTGTAAAGTTAAAAATATGGACCAAATCCACTGCTAAATATTACAAACCCTACATGGTTGTCCTTTATTACCGTAGAGAAATGTGTGGTTTTCCGTACGCGGAAAATATACGGCTTGTAGTTTTGAGACCCCGAATGCAAGTCTAACGGTAGAGCGGGTTCAAAATTATTCAGGAATTGGGAAAGCTTTTGGAAACCGAATTATACCCTTCCTTCGAGTGTGAGATTGGACGAAGACGTAATTATCTACCGAATGAGCAAACGAATGAATATTTTTATGTCTTTTTTTCTATAAGATATAATGGCGTTTTTAAGGACATCGAAATTCAATGAGACAAATTCATACTACGTAAGTAGTTATTTTCCGAGATTGTGGTTTTTGCATGCAGCCGAAAGGCAGATCATTCGAAGGCTGGCACCCTGGGGTAACAGAATTATTATAGAATTATGCTGCGCAATAGTTAGTTTTACAATCTGACTTAATTAATATTTTCAAAATGAAAACTCATTTCGGAATTTCGGTTAACATTTCATGAGTTAGCCCACCTACTGCAAGTACAGTAGATGTGCTAACTCATGAAATGTCAACCAAAATTTCGAAATGCGTTCTCGTTTCGAAAAGATAAATTAAGTAGTGCTGTAAAACTAATCATGATGCAGCATAAATCTATGATGATCCAGTTACCTCAGGGTGTCGGCTTTCGAAAGAACTTATTTTCGGCTGCATGCAAGATCTATACTCTGCAAAAATGACTACTTAAGTAGTATGCAATTTTCCCATTGATTTTCGATACCCTTGAAAATTTAATTATAGTTCATGGAAAACATGCATAAAATATTCATTCTTTTACCTATTCGGTAGAAAATCTCGTCTTCTTCTAATTCCATACTCAAAAGAAGAGTATATTTCGGTTTTAAAAAAGTTTCTAATTTTGAGATTTTTTAATACCGTTAAATTGCCGTTCATGAAACGTCATGTATCTGCATTTGCGAATGTGGCTTGTAAAGTTAATAATATTGCTTAAATCAACTGCTTACTTTTATGAACCTCATAGGGTCTCCTCTTAACACCGTAGAGAAATGGATGGTTTTCCGTACACGGAAAATATACAGCTTGTAGATTTGAAATCCTGAATGCAAGTGTAACAGCAGGTCGGGTTCAAAATTATTCGGGAATTATAAAAGTTTTTTAAAACCAAATTATACTCTTCTTTTGAGTATGGAATTAGAAGAAGACGAGATTTTCTACCGAATAGGTAAAAGAATGAATATTTTATGCATGTTTTCCATGAAATATAATTGAATTTTCAATCGCATCGAAAATCAATGAGAAAATTGCATACTACATTTTTTGCAGAGTATAGATCTTGCATGCAGCCGAAAATAAGTTCTTTCGAAAGCCGACACCCTGAGGTAACTGGATCATTATGGATTTATGCTGAATCATGATTAGTTTTTCAACATTACTTAATCTATCTTTTCGAAACGAGAACGCATTTCGAAATTTTGGTTGACATTTCATGAGTTAGCACATCTGCTGTATATGTGTGAGGTAAGAAAATGCTAACTGTATGTTATTTTCACCGTTTGTTCTGATAATGCTTCATGTATAGAAAATAAGCGACTGTCAGGTGCTTGATGTCTTATCGATAGTTTGCCTTTTTTTCTATCCCCCTGTTTGCAGCCGCTGTGGAACAGTACATGCATTCCGATCGCTACTTCGCGCCACATGCCCGTTACTACGTTCGGGAGATGCGCATTCGTGCCTACAGCCAGCATCTGGACTCCTATAGCAGCCTCAGCCTTGAGAGTATGGCTGCCACCTTCGGTGTGACGATGCCCTTCCTGGACGCCGAGCTGTCTCATTTCATCGCGAACGGACGACTCGCCTGCAAAATTGACAAGGTAGCGGGTATCGTGGAGACGACCAGACCGGACAATGTCAATTCTCAGTACCAGGTGAGCGTCCAGCATTCTGGTTTGTAAGACCGCACTCTCCGGGCCTCCTTTTAGCAACAACGCGGAGTCTAGGAACCCGGAAATGAGATTGTTGTGGGCAGTGGCCGTGGCGCCAGACAGTCTGGCCGCAAACGGACTAAGGCCAGCAGACTTGGCGCTTTTATGGACAGCATATTCGCAACCGCGGGCTGTCTGACTTAACTGAGCCCCCCTGCCTCTGTCTGCTTTGGGACTTTTCTTAGGTATCCCATCTGTCTGGTTTTCACCTGGACTGTTCTGCGCACTTGCCTTTGCGCACATAAACACACGTCTTCATTAGGCATGCGTCTACGGCGGTTAGGCGCTGTCGCGCGCTCGCGTCCCTATGACATTAATCGACTGCTTCCACCCATCATCCACCCACTCACCCACCTACCTACCCCTCCTTTCGACCTGACCGGTCGTCCGTTTAAGGCACAGAGACCAGGGAGCTCGTTGAATGCCCCTCCCAATGTGGCCAGGGATTCATTGTTTTCAGAAGACCAGTTTGCGAGCCTACGTCTGGTTGTGATAAATTCTCGTCAGGAACGGGGTCGAGTAAAGCATGTCAGTAATAGGAGAAACCAATTAAAGTTTTTGATAAATTCTCGTCGGGCCAGTACAATTATATGGGAAGGGGGTAGAAGTAAAAACATGTCAGTGATAAGATAAATCGATTAGAGTTCGCCTTAAAACACAGGCCGGGTGTAGGAAGAGGCGGCCGCCATCAGGTTGCGAAAACCAATCTTGTGCGCACAAAGGAACCACGTTCAGGCTCCGCGCCTACAGTGGTCGAAGGTCGACTAACGTTACAACTCTCCTGCGCCCTTCCGCCCTCACCCTCCCCTGGCAGTGACTGCTATTACCCCCCCGCCCCACATTCCCACACTCAGCCTGTGTTTTAGGAGAACTTTAATCGATTTATCTTATCACTGACGCGTTTTTACTTCTACCCCCTTCCCATTTTGATTGTACTTGCCCGACGAGAATTTATCGAAAGCTACTTATGCCCGCCACCTCGCCTTCTGATTACTGCTATGGGAGTTTTCGCAACTCCAATTAAGGTTTGTTTTTAAATGCAGTCGGGGTGTGAGAAGGGGGGGGGGGTTGAAAGCGGATGGACGCGAAAACTTGCATGCAGTTGGTCGACTTTTAATCGCGGTAGGTGTGGAGTCTGAACAATGTTCTTCTGCGCGCACAGGACCGGCTCCCGCAACCTGATTGCGGCCGCCTCTGCTGCTGCTAATAGACGCTGGCTGAGTAGCTTAGGGTAACTCGGTGGAACCTTATGAATCACAGGAAAAGCTTCGCCGGGGCCCACTTGATGCCCGGAATCAACAACGTGCGCGAGAACGACGCTGTTTATGCCCCTAGTTTGGTCTTTTCCCAGCCATGCCGGGAGGTGTTCTCGTATTGTCTTGGATAGGCGCCGTCTTGTGCGACCAATATTACTTGCTTCATAGGAACAAGTGGAGGAGTAGATGCAAATTGATGTGGTCTGAGGTGGCAACCGATCCTTACCTTCTCTCAAAATTAGGTTAGTAGAGAATGATATTGGAACCCCTGCTGCTGGGAAGGTTCGTGAAACAGCCTGATCAGGAGTCCACCTACAGCATCCCCTTGCAAAGGAACTTTGAGGAACAGAATTTTCTGTTTTTGCGAAGCAAGTCCTGCCTCTTTCAAAGCTCCTCCCCGATGCTGTCTTCCGAACGCCCCTTTTCTAGTCCTTTGCGCCAAACACTGGACTAGTTTTTGTTATAAGGGCCCAGACCACCCGCCCTTGCACTGCGCCCGCTGAAGTGGATGGTGCGTCATCCAACCACCATTAGACGCATGGAAGTCTGCGCACATGCTGAGAAAAAAATGTGCCCCCTAAACGACGCTTCTGCACAAACCTCGTAGACCTCCTCTCCCCCCACTGTCGCTCTACCTCCGCCGTTCAGCCATTGCCACTTCTACCCGTCCCAGGGTTCTATTCACGTGTGTTTCTTCTGGTTTCCGCCTTGTCCGTTCTGCGCTTCGGTCACCCACACCCAAGTCTGCATTTCTCGTCCCTGAACTCGTTTCTTTTTCCATCCTCCTGACCTTACACTGATTCGCCAAAAAGCCGTCAGTTACTCGCAAATGTTGGTTCCCACACACACACGCCGTCTTCCTCGCATCCTATGCCGTGTCCTTAGTGCGGGAGAAAAAACAGTGAAAGGGGGGGGGCATTTGGCGGATCCATGCCATCAGCTGTTCAGACTTTCCCACCCTGTCCACTGCCGCTGTCGGATCTCCCTGCGTTGATCCTGTTATGTTGCGTTTTTGCAACCAGACGCGCGGTGGAAGGGGCGCTTGCTCCGGAAAGCTTGACCTATGTCTTTGTGTCTTGTGTGCGTTTTTGTTATGACTGCTAAGTGCGTCGACGCATGTTGGAGGGTAAAGTTGTGTCAATTGTTTATACACATTTTTCGTTATTGCCTGAACACTGCATTTTCGGTTAGTGTATAATTTTGCCTAACGCTGGCTTCTTATCCTTTTTAGGCGATGATCAAACATGGCGATATACTGCTCAATCGGATCCAAAAACTAAGCCAGGTTATAAACATCTAGAGGACAACCCGTCCTTGACTGCGGACTCTCCTACACCGCCTGCTTACTGTTTTAAGATATGTTTTTCTAAGAAGTACACGATTCTTCCTTTTTTCTTCCTCGTCAGGACCGTCGTCAGAGTTACGGATTATCAGTACTAAGGTAATAAAAAACTTGTGAAGCGTCGGTTGAAGCCCTTACCTGTTGATTAAGATTACATATATATGATGGAGATAGAAGGCTCGTCGGCGAAATTGTGGCTCGTCTGTTGTACGTGGCCATAAATCATATGGAGCTTATCCTTGCGGTGGATTGCGAGCTGGTGCTCATGCAATCTTGTGCCAAGATGTTTGCCCGTTTCACCAACCTACCTCGCATCACAGTTTTGGCATGGTAAGCTGCAGACTACTGCTCATTGGGCTTCCTTATCTGCTGTCTGATTGTTGACTGTAACTTATGAGCCACCCCGATCCCGAAAGGCTTGAGGATTCTCGCCGTCGCCTCTGATACGTTCTTCACGTAAGGGATTGCAAGCCAAAACTTCGGGTGTTCTTTTTCGACCGCTCGTGGTGGGGCTTTCTAAGACACTGGCGTATGAAGGACCTCGCCTATGAGAAAGCAAGGGTAATCAACCGAGCGAATGATAAGATGGCCAGACTGATGCTCGAAAGTTGGTCCTTAACTGGCACACTTAAAAGAGCCACAGATCTACATCCCGCCTACCAGGCGCTACGCACAGGGATCGAGTCAGTGCGGACTAGGCCATCAGGGCAGTCGAGCAACGCCACGCGCGGCCGACAGCTGATGCCAGCGGGGCGGCCGACAAGCATGCCTGCTCGCCAACAATTGCGACGGTCACAAGGGGGTCAGAAGTGACACGAGCCCACCGGCGTGCAATCTCGAAGAGGTTAACACTAGCAGCGAACGGGCAGGTCATAGTTCGTGCATCGAGCACGGATATCATACCAGGCAGGCGTCAAGTCTGTGTCATATGACAAATACCACGTATAATATGGGCGGCTCGCTAAGAGTGCAGCAGGCCAGACGCAGACTGCTGTTTCACGGTCGTTACCGATCATCAGTACGTCGTAGGCCTTATGAAGTGAGGTATATAAGCATGTCGTTGTCAGTAGCAAGCTGGCGGGTGGACGGAATGGGATCGAGTGAGATCCTAACCACAACAGTGAGTGTCAAACGCCTACTTGACATGCATGTATATAGGCAGTAGGTTAGTACCGACAAAGACAAGGGAGACCGGAATGGCCATTTCTGGCTTGTTAGCCGTCGTCAGCCAGTCATACGCAACCCCGAAGGGAAACCTTATATTCTTCTATGCCTTTAAAAAGACACCCTATAGAGTTCATGAGTTTTTTCAATGAATGCGGACTATGTTGCACATTTCTATGAGCAACGGCGGTAAACGGACAGGTACGACGCTGTATGAATGGACTTTGCTCATACTTAAAAACTTCATAACTAGAAACTTCCTTAAAATCTAATTATACTTCCCCTTCGGGTATAAAATATAAAGATGCCTTGATTCTCTATTAAAGGAGTGAAAGAAGTCTTCCTTGTCTTTGTCGGTAATGCCATTCAGCCTATATCATGCGCCACTGTGCGGCCACTGGTTGGGCTCGAGAGAGAGCCCGTAAGGCATAACGGAACAAGTGAGTTCCGTAAGGACGAGCGGTGAGCGCCCCCCCCCCCCCCTACCATTGTATATTCCCGATTGAAACCTACAGGGCAACGGGCTCGTGGCCCAGTGGTTAGAGGCGTGGACTTCTAACTAACAGGTCGCGAGTTCGAGCCTTGGGTGTTACACTTCGAGGTTGGGTATGACTGGCTAACGACGGCTAACAAGCCAGAAATGGCCATCCCAGTCTCCCTTGTCTTTGTCGATAATAACCTACTGTCTATATCATGCGCCGCTTTGCGGCTGCTGGTTGGGCTCGAGAGAGAGCCCTTAAGGCACAACGGAACGAGTGAGTTCCGTAAGAACGATCGATGAGCGCCCCCCTACCATTGTATATTCCCGATCGAAACCGACAGGGCAACGGGCTCAGGACCAAACAACCACGCCGGACTTAAGAAGGCCTGACGCTGAGTCCATTCGGCAAGGAAGAACAAGAACCGCCAGACCGACCGCCCGACAGAGGTTCAATCAGCTCCACTCGACGGAGTGGTGACTCACAAAGCACGCAGACAAAACGCCGGTCAAGCATCTCCTTAGAGGCCGAGGCAGCGAGAGGGGAGGAAAGTCGATCAGCATGAGGCCGACCAACGTGACACGCCACTTGGGATTTCTGGTCGATTAAGTGAATTTTACGTTTTCACAATGGAGAGCCGACCAAGCTCTTTGAGACGTCAGCATTTACATAAACCTGTTCCGGAAAGCCTATCTTCTTCAAATAGTCGTAAATGACGGGCGAACTGCTATGCAGAGGGAGGGGGGGGGGTACCGATATTATTCGTGCTGAAATCCGTCAACTGTCGTCGACGAAGCTGAGTCACGCAGTGGCACAAAATCGATGAAGCAGGTGTCTGGGCTTTTGGCTTGTGCTCGTGCCACCAGTGCGGTGAGTCAGCCAGTATTCATATTTGAAGAAGAAGAAGAGTCGCGCACCGGAACAATTCGTGTATTATCCTGAGCTTTCAGACTCGTACAGGAGTCCATCGTCAGAGGTAGTGGCAGAAACAGGGCAAGCGGCAGTTACAAGGCACGTAGGCCCAATCATCGACCGACGTCGCACGACTGGAGGTGACTACGAAGGACTCTGTACGCCGGCGCCAGATCGATAAATCGATTGACCGAGTTCTCATCCGAGGCCCAGGCTTCAATCAATTCCCGACCTGTTTTGTCTCCGGCGTGGGCAACTATTTTGGTGGCTGCGAAGTCAAACTCGTGACCCATTTCGTAGGTGTGGGCGGCCACTTGTGATAATGCGTCGCCTCGCCGCACAGCCAGCTTATGTTCATGTATGCGCGATCCGAGCATGCGTCCAGTCTGTCCTGTTTAATTACAAGGACAATTTTGACACGGAATGCGATACACTACTCCAGATTGCTCTTCAGGTTTTAACCGGTCTTTGATCTTCATGACCCTGTTGCGCATGGTGGCTTTGGGGCGGTGTGCGATTCCAACCCCTAGCTCCGCAGCAATGCGCTCGGTCGCTTCTGAAACACCCTTGATGTATGGCAGAGAATGCCATATCGTCGGTGGCGTTGATGTTTGAGTTCTCTGGTGGCGACCGTGTAGGCAGCGACTTATGAATACCCGTGGATAGCCATTTTGCACAAACTGGTCGCGAAGATAACGGGCCTCACGCGCTCTATCTTCCAGTTTGCTGCAATGAGTTTGGATCCGTTTGAAGAGTGTCTTCACACAGTTTCGTTTGTGAGCCACCGGATGGTTGCTGTGAAAACTGAGAAGCTGTGTGGTGTTCGTTGCCTTCCTATAAACCGTCGTTTCAAGTTCACCGTCTGACGAGCACATCCAGGAAGGGCAACTGCTGCTCCTGTTCTTCTTCTCTCGTGAATTTTATATCCGGGAAGACTGCGTTGAGCAGACTGTGAAAATGTTGCAGCATGTCCTTCTCTACGATGACGAACCTGCGTCAACGTAACGTCGCCAAAACACCGGTTCATGTTGGAGGAAGGCAATCTTTTCCAACTCCTGTGGGACCAGTTCTGCCACCAAACCGGAGACAGGTGAGCCCATTGGGGTTCCCTTGATTTGTTCATAGGTCTCTCCCGCAAAAGTGAAGAAAGTTTGTTGGCAGCATTCAAACAGCCTCATGAGGTGTTCAATTTTTAGGGCATTCTGAGTCTCATCGTACGCCTCTTCAAGTCTCTTGCGCAAGACTTCGCGGGCCACGTTTGGTGGGATAGATGTGAATAACCACGTCACATCGAAGGAGACCATGATTTCGTCCGATTGAATTCTCCGACCTCGGAGGTCTATGAGGAATTGAGAGGCTGATCGAACTGAGGTAGTCGAATTGCCTTGGAGGAACTTCAGTTTTGAGTACATCCACTTTGCCAA
>CACRXP010000026.1:1669248-1681199 GCA_902702965.1 Spirometra erinaceieuropaei
GGAGCTTTATATCTCAGGCATCGTGGGGTTAGTTCGTCTTGGAGACATCGGTGCAGAAAACGTAGCTGCTCGTATGTTGCTGCCTCTCGTGTAGAGAATAACTCCCAGCTGCGAGCTGTCCGAAGCGCATCGCGCCCGAATGTTTCACGAATGAAGGCGAAATTTCGAGTTCCAGGTGTCGAGCACCGGAACAATTCGTTTATTATCCTGAGCTTTCAGACTCGTACAGGAGTCCATCGTAAGAGGTAGTGGCAGAAACAGGGCAAGCGGCAGTTATAAGGCACGTAGACCCAATCATCGGCCGACGTCTCACGACTGGAGGTGACTACGAAGGGCTCTGTACGCCGGCGCCAGATCGATAAATCGATTGACCGAGTTCTCATCCGAGGCCCAGGCTTCAATCAATTCTCGGCCTGTATTCATATTCCACTGACTCCATGTTAACACATTGTGAATAAGACGCAGTTATTTCGCAGAGTCTGGTAGATTTCCCGCCAAATATTCATGTGAATTCCAGGACAGATCCTGGGAAGGTTTGGGCCGAAGAATGTACTCCAAGTTCACACACTAATTTCTGTTTAAATCCGTTCTATACCCTGTCAGTCCCCTGACGAAAGAAAAAATGAGACCTGCGGCGATATCAAGATTCCGTCCGATGGCGTGTCTATTGCGTTTTATTGTCAGAACTGATGGATTTCACATGCAGCTTTACATCGGGAGGGCACCTCGGCCCAAATGTGGTAAACTCAAGGCTCTTGGTCGGGTCCCCGTAGCTCAGGTGGTCGGAACGTTAACTGTACTCAAACTGTGATTTTGTTGCCACCGTTTCGAATCAACTCTGGGAACCCGCGTACTCACGGCACTTCGGCGGATTCCCCACTATAAGCAATCTAGTGAGTTTTGACATTTTCGCGACGTGACTTGGAGCACTGCCAACTGACGTGATAATCCGATTCACTTTTTGAGAATTTTGGAGCATTTTTTCCGAGTATGAATTGAAAACAAGCATGTACAGCAGAATTTATTGGGGTCAACAAATTTCGTGACGGCTTTTCAACTGCAACCCGTCTCTGCATAACATAGGTAAACGAATGAAAGCGCACAGCAGTATGAATTTGTACAGAATGGCAGTGCATAAGAGCAAGGTCAAAGTTCAAAACAATAATCAGACCTGTGCAAGCAGTTAGATCACGTGATCAATCTGTAATTGCCCTGGTAATCTCACGCCTCTATTTTCCCCTGACTGTGATTTGTTGTTAACGTTTCGTCTCCCTTTTTCCTTTTTGATGCTTATGTGGACGTCTTATCTGATTATTGATTGTTTTGAACTTTGACCTATGCGCTGCCATTCTAAACAAATTCATACTGCTGTGCGCTTTCATTCGTTACCTATGTTATGCAGAGACGGGCTGCAGTTGAAAAGCCGTCACGAAATTTATTGGCCCCAATAAATTCTGCTGTACATGCTTGTTTTCAATCTGATACACCTCTCAGGACTGAGAGTCATGCTGCAGCGTTTTCTCATTAAAATTGACCTCAATGACACCCTCAGTCATATGTGGTTTCATTTCAGTCCTGCCGCATCCTCCTCTAGTCGAGCTTTTTAGCAAAAACCAGCGAACCATTAGCTGTTCTCTGTCTTCACGGTATTGCCAGCTTCGATGCGAGCTTGCTGATAAGAAGTCTCGTTTAGCAGTGGCCGGACATCTTCAAAGTGTGTCTCAAGCCATCCGAATGCTCGTCTGGGGATGCGGTTGCGCTACCTTAGTCTCCGTGCTACACCACGCAGATGGCTGGAAATTTCGAAGGGTCATTCTCTCCCCGACGTAAGGCCTAAGTACATGTGCACCTGCCCCTAATGGCTGCACTCAAGTCTCCCTCCCTCCCTCCCCCCCTCTAACTTGCTTGCCCGGATTTCGTTGCCATACATTTAATGCGTTTTCTCAGCATATGCCGGCATACTAAATCACCCACCTTTGCCTGATACATGCCGGCTTTTTTCAGCAGCAGCAGAAGAAGATTATCGACGGCGCGCATGAGTTGGCGGATTTTTACGCCCCGTTTCGACCGCCATTGAGGCTGTCGGCTTTGGGTAGTATCTTTGCTTCACTTAACTTTGTATACTATGGAAGTATGAGGAGATTATTTCCCTTAAAAATGGTCGACTTGGTGGGCGCAGAACCAAGTTGTATTCCAGGTGTATATTTCTAATTTCCTTAGAGATCATCGCGCGAACTTGGAGTAAACGTTTCGGGATAATCTCGTTCAGGCTCGGTTCGAATTCATCGCAAGCATTTGACATTTGTTTACTGCTTAGTTATTGTTTCTGGCCCATAAAAATTATGCGGCTATTTCGTCATAGCCTGTGAAGTCTTTCTTAAGGGATTTTCGTGAGGTCGGCGCGTTACATTCCAAGGAAAGTAAAACAAACATTACATTTGAAACTGGAGTACTTTCCATAAAGCACTGTAGTCAACCGTTGAGCCAAACGTTAAGCAGGAGCAAAAAATCGGCGAAAAATGTAGCTGTCACTTTAACAAGTAGTTATGCTGTCGGTAGAGGAAATCCTTGAAAGTAGCTTCATTTTCTCACAAAATTGATGGTTTACTAATTAAACTACGACCTCCCACTGGCAAGGCTGTCAGTTTTCCAAAAATGAACGACTCGTTCCCCACACCATTTGTCTTAGTCATAAAATCACCGTTTTGGGACGTCGTGCAGAGCAGAAAGAGTTTAAAATGTCGGAAAAGGACGACTTTGCCAGGATCCCAACCTTTACTTGCAACAGTCTGCATGACCTCTGACGCTTCCCAGAATCTCACTTCAGCGTTTCGCATTCTATTTCGGACTCTAGTGAATACAGGGTCCGCATCCATTTTTCAGCTTCCGAATTTGCAGGGTGATGAAGTCGAGTCAAACCAGGACTTCACTGAGCCGCTTATGGTGATTCATCACTTACTTTCTTTCGAAGTTAGTTTGTCACTGCAGATGGCCACTACCTGTTGGTAAGCAAGTTTTATAGGGTTGATGGCCTGTCTCTCTCAACTGTAATGAAGGTGTCATTGATTTGGGAGAGAGAAAAGAATACGCCTTATTTTGAAAGTATCATTCGTAATTTTCGACAAAACGGACCAGAAGATAAATTAGCATATTATGCCAAGGTCAAAAGGTTTACGCAAAAATGAACACATATTGCCAGACAGTTCAGGTTTCTGTTTTTGCACTTCTATCCCAGAAATGACAGAATGGACAATACGCAGCATTGATATGGCAGTGTACGGCAAAAGGTATGTCGGAGACCTCGATGCATGGGTCAGGAGGACTTTGCAGCAATAGGATCGGACTGTAGGGGATAAAAACATCATTTGGAATTCGATTAGCGAAATGCCTAGCCGTCATGAAATGCCATCTTATCATCATGTGAATTAGAACGGCATAAGAATCACCAGCATTGGAAGAGAGCACTCGAAGGACACGCTTTAAAATCAACATGTATTTTTTAAGCAAAGCAGGAAAAGTGACAGGAGGCCAATAATTGGTGAGGGGCAGAATAAAGGTGCATATTAGCCGCCAGATTAAGGGTTGAGATATGTTGCAAGATCCGAACGACGAATGTGCTAAGGAAAAATGTGAATTTTAATGAAAATGGTCTCAATATCAAGAAAAAAATGAAAGATTTGATGACAGAGTAACACCAAGGTACGGGAAAGTAGATAACTTATTGGGACGAATGTTCGAGATTTCAGGACTGGGAGAGGTTCGTAGTCGGAAAACACATTTGACTGCTCTCTGATTTTTCAGTCGGAGGCCATTTTCCAACTTCTGTGCTGAGACATGGTCCAGGCCGACCTTGGGGAGAAGGTCAAGGGATTTCTAACGGCTAGGGTAGGGGTAAGAACCCCACCTAGCTGCCGGTAGACTGGATTGTGTCGTACGGAGTTTTATTTTGACATCGAGTGGCAGGCCGTCGCAGACATTGCATCGCTAACAAAAATTACTTCTCTTACCTTCGGCCTATTCATCAAACTCTGTTATTTCATAAAAAATGGAATTTCCTTTATTTTTTCAGACTTTTGGCAGAAATCCTAATAATTTTTTGTTTTTTTTCCATTTCGGGAACTTACTATCCGGCATGCTGCCCCATCCGTAAAACCCCTTTCGATACCGAAGTACTTTTCTTATCCACGCATATGCTTTACCCATACATTTCACTTTGCTATCAATGTTTCTCACAAATTTGCAGTTGCTATCAAAGTACAACGGCATTTCACAGCGGTACTGGAGTTTGCCGATAGAATTCTGCACGATGGTATACATCCTATTTTGCATGAATTAATTGGTGCGAAGTTCTTCCGCCCCAAATTTGACGTGCTTCCGGCATTTCTCTTGTCGTACATCGGCATTTTAACGATTCATATTGCCATTTAAAGTGCAAATTTACTACAAGTCAGAAATTTAGATCAGCTTTGTTTGTATAAAAGCCCTGCATATGTGAGGAAACTCAGCTTTTCTATCGCCATGTACTTTTCCGTATTCTGGCAGTTGTGAGAGAACGACGTCTTTGTTGAAAAATTTGGATATTTAACACTGCCACGCATCTTCATTCCATTTATTTAGTTTTTTATAATTACGTGCCATATGTACTTACAGAGTATATGCTTACTCGTCTGACATAGCTTTTCGGTTTACTGACATTCCCGCAAATGCAAATTGCGGGCGGCTCTTGTACGTGAGGTCGTGGCTTCTTTTAGGCGCCTCGTTTAAAGCATTTGAACTTGATATGGCTTGTTGGGGGACCTCCGATAATTCCCCCACGTCTGGTCGATTCCACCACATGCAGAAAAGCATGCAACCTAGGAAACATTATTTCCTAAACACGCCTATATGTTGACAGTACAGTAGAAGGGCTAACTCATGAAATGTTAACCAAAATTTTGAAATGCGTTCTCGTTTCAAAAAGATAAATTAAGTAGTGTTGTAAAACTAATCATGATGCAGCATAAATCTATAATGTTTCAGTTACCTCAGGGTGTCGGCTTTCGAAAGAACTTATGTTCGGCTGCATAGAAGATCTATACCTTGCAAAAAATGACTACTTAAGTAGTATGCAGTTTTCCCATTGATTTTCGATGCCCTTGAAAATTCAACTATATTTCATGGAAAACATGCAGAAAAATATTCATTCTTTTAGTTATTCGGTAGAAAATCACGTCTTCATCCAATTTAATACTCAAAAGAAGAGTATAATTCGGTTTTAAAAAAGTTTCTAATTGTGAGATTTTTTAATACCGTTAAATGGCCGTTCATGAAACGTCATGTATCTGCATTTACGAATGTGGCTTGTAAAGTTAACAATATTTCTCAAATCCACTGCTTAATTTTATGAACCTCATATTGTCTCCTCTTAACACTGTAAAGAAATGCATGGTTTTCCGTACACGGAAAATATATAGCTTGTAGTTTTGGAACCCTGAATGCAAGTGTAACAGCAGGTCGGGTTCAAAATTATTCGGGAATTAGAAAAGTTTTTCAAAACCGAATTCTACTCTTCTTTTGAGTATAAACTTGGAAGCAGACGTGATTTTCTACCGAATTAGTAAAAGAGTGAATATTTTTATGCATGTTTTCTATGAAATATAGTTGGATTTGCAAGGGCATCGAAAACCAAGCTGCCTTTGCTGCCTCAAGCGTTAATCGTGTTAAACATCTCCCTACCCTGGTCAGAAGGAGATTTAGAAAGCTGTTTTCCTCATTCTGACATCTGCACAGATGAGGACGAAAAGTATGGGATGGAGAGAATGCGTTTTCTTCTGAAGGTACTATCCTCCGCTCGAAATGGTCAGAATGAGGAAAACAACTTTCTAAATCTCCTTCTGACCAGAGTAGGGAAATGTTTAACACGATTAACGCTTGAGGCAGCAAAGGCAGCTTGGTGACCTCAACTGATGAGCCTGTTTAATGTCTGAAATGCTGAAGTACAGCCACTAGCGCTATCAACTACATACCTCCTCAGTACCGGGTAAAATTATCATGTTTTTTCTTATGTCAATGAATGCTCTGGTAATTAAAAACCTATATAACAGTGTCAATGAGCGCTGGGTTTTGATGATGTCCGTTGTTAATCATCAGACGGGTTGTTCACCGAACATGATGAACGTCAAAATCATCATCCATCGGCTGCTCTTGAGGGCTACAGTCACTGCAATGTGTTCTTTTTAAAAGTCCATGCCACATATAGCCATCCGAGTTGACTTCCGAGACCTTTCTTAAAATAAGGTCTTGTATGAGGAATAAATACACTTCCAGAATAAGGGTCTGTTGTCAGCACAGTTCTTAACAACTTAAAAACGGTTCTCTAATCAGTTTTCCACTTACAAAAACCATATCAGGGACTTTCGTATACGAATTTCTAGGTATTTTATTCTTCTCCAAGTTATGTTGATAAAGAACGTCGGCAGATGACCCTTGTGGATGGCCACGACGCTTTATAATATATATATGTATATATTGATTGAAATCAAAACGTTCTTTGGGAAAGGGAGGAAACTTTATTGAGTAAATTTTCGACGTCGGTTCCCCGTGTCGTCGTCAGACTAGAGTAAATGTGCTGAAAACAATTAAAATTTCAAACGTGCTACAAAATCAATACTCATTTGGTGCCTCAGCTAGTAAGCTGCCGTCGTGTGTGTCAGTCCGTATTGATCGGCTTTCGTCTCTTCCACTTTTCTTTGAGATTCTTGTACGTGGCATCTAATTCGATATGCCTGTTGATGCATGACTCATCGGAGTGCATGGCTTCAAGAAACTCTCGGCCTTTTTTTAGATGGGCAAACTCCGACGATGCGAGTTTTGTCCCATGCGAAATTGTGCCCAGTATCAAGAGTGTGCATGGCCATTTGAGACAAGTGGTCTCGCCTCTTAACTGCAAGTTGATGTTCGTGGATGCGTGTAGAGGCCCATTTTCCCGTTTGGCCACAATATACGGCATCACAGGCTTCGCATGGGATTTTATAGACGACTTCTTTTTTATTGAGATAGCCAACCCTATCCTTAGGGTGTACAAGCTGGGTGCGTAAAGTAGTCGTCGGCTTGTGCGCCACTTTTATCTTGTGTTTCCTCAAGTGTCTTTCAACAATTTCAGACACAATCCTGATGTAAGGAAGGATTCGCCAAGTGTTTGCTTTGGGCGCTTGATTGGAACTATCTAGTTCCTTAGTTTTTATCTCTTGTTGTTTCATGCATCGACGTACGAAATCTCTCGGGTATCCGTTCTGGGAAAATAATTCAAATAGGTAGTTTAGTTCAACTTTGTAACTTTCTTCATCAGAGCAATGTGTTTTTGCTCGATGTATCAGACTTTTGACAGTACTCCGCTTGTGAGAGATCGGACTGTTGCTCTCATAGTGTAGAATTATTTCTGCATATGTTTCTTTGCGGTAAACGGAGGTGTGTAATGTTCAGTCAGTCTTACGCTGTACGAGTCTAGAAATGGGAGTTTATTGTCAAGTTCTTTTTCCAACGTAAATTTAATTCCCGGAACGGTTGAATTGGGACAAAACTCGCATCGTCGGAGTTTGCCCATCTAAAAAAAGGCCGAGAGTTTCTTGAAGCCATGCACTCCGATGAGTCATGCATCAACAGGCATATCGAATTAGATGCCACGTACAAGAATCTCAAAGAAAAGTGGAAGAGACGAAAGCCGATCAATACGGACTGACACACACGACGGCAGCTTACTAGCTGAGGCACCAAATGAGTATTGATTTTGTAGCACGTTTGAAATTTTAATTGTTTTCAGCACATTTACTCTAGTCTGACGACGACACGGGGAACCGACGTCGAAAATTTACTCAATAAAGTTTTCTCCCTTTCCCAAAGAACGTTTTGATTTCAATTTATATTTCTTGGGATGCCTGCGTTCCAATTCAATATCTATATATATATATATCAGAGCGGATACGACAGAGTCTGGGGGGTAGATTGATACAGCACTGTTTCGGGCTTATTCTGCCTCCATTCAGCCAATCATAATCCTGACCACCAGCAGCTGAGACCAGAAACACAAACATGCGCACATACGCACCTGGCGCAGTCGGTCCACCACTGAGGCCTACCAGATGGGTCATAAGCACTTCATCGAACCGAAGTTCATCAGTGCCTCGCCACCTGTCATTCTCTGTCGCTGCAGATCGGGTATTTATTCACTCAGGAATGGGCACACACCGATCCATTAGCTTCCCGAAGCAAACAAGCTTCGTATGGGCGATAGGGGTGACGAGCAGGCAACCACCTACCAGGTCGAAGTCGGCCAAGCTATGATAGCAGAAGGGAGACGACAGAGTTTGGGGGTGGGAGTAGATTGATACGGTATTTTTTCGAGCTTGTTTGACTTCTATCGCTACAGAGAATGACAGGTGGCGAGGTACTGATGAACTTCGGTTTGATGAAGTGCTTAAGACTTATCTGGTAGACTCCAGTGGGGGAACAGCTGCGTCAGGTGTGTCTGTGTGCATGTTTGTGTTTCTGGTCCCAGCTGGTGGTCAGCGTTATGATTGGCTGAATGAAGGCAAACAAGTCCGAAACAGTGCTCTATCAATCTACCCCCAGACTCTGACGTCTCCCCTCTGCAATATACCTATATATATCCATACATGCCAAGTAAACGTTTGACCCTTACTGTTGAGCTTTGGATCTTACTCGATCCCATTCTGTCCACCCGCAAGCTTCGTACTGACGACAACAAACGTTGTGGCCTAGGACAGATACCTGGCCTGTTGCGTTCCGAGTAAGCTGCTTATATATAGTGATATTTTTCAATGATAAACGATCACACTTATAATCTTGCTTATTATTTGACCGCTTTGGTCAGTCCCATCGTTAGTAAGTAGCGTTGCTTATAGTTAAAATGCCAGTTAACAACTCAAACGGCAGTAATTCGACTGCTGATTTCCATGTCCGTTTGTTGTTGACTGTAGACTGAAATTGTCTGGACAACGGTATCCCATTGTGTCACACAGAAACTGGACGGCATGTCTCAGTATCTGTCTGTGTATTTGTTTACGACTGTTAGCAGGAATACGGGTAGTGTAAGGGACGCAAATAAAAGGCCTGGCCAATGGCTGAAAGCTAGCTCATTGTTGCAAGAGCTATCAAATTATTACCTCATCTGAACGATGACGAAGACGGTATTGTGTAAAATTATGGCCTCCGTTCAACGTCGATAAATGGTCTTGCTGCTACAATGCCGGTGAACACCCCGCTGTTGATGGCATCCGCTTTTTCCCATTCGAACACAAAGATCATTAGAACCATCAACTGTCCACAGTTAATGAGAGTTGCGGTCGGTGCGATGTGCTCTGTTGGAAAGTTCGTACCCCACATGAGGGTTTGTGGTCAGCACGATTTTTAGCAAATAAAGACATCTACTGATAAGTTTTTTTACTTAAAGATTGCTTCACTGGGGTGTGTTAAGGATGAATTCCAGAATCCCCCATCCCCTTCCCGGTCATTTAGGCAAAGAACATCGATGGATACTGTTCTGAAAGCCCTGGACGGGCATATAAATATGTTTTTTAAATGCTGGACAAATAACTCGTCGTCATGCCTTCTTGTTAACGATTTTGAACCTCCTGCTTGTTTCTAGATACAGTTATGTTATAATTAATTCGCCAAATAGTGACTTCAGTGATATGAAAAATGCTATATTTTAAAGCATCTGACGAATCTTCGACCGTTCGTGCTGGGAAGCACAGAAAAGTAAGAGCACGGGGAGAATCCAGCCCATATATTTGTTTACGCCTTCTACTGTGCAGTGTTGTAAAAATGCAATGTTGCTGCGTTATATGTTGAGCGGAAAAGTTTAGGGCCGAATCCGTCTAGTGCTTCTTGAAGTCGGTGTTATTTCTCTTATATGATCTCACCCAATTTTTTGGACGCAAAATCCGATTTTGCGATTGCAAAAAATGCTACAATGGAGTTTTTTGCTTATTTTTATATTTTCCTATTGTAAAACGCGCTCGAAGAAAAAGAGTTTTGACCTGTAATGTTCGGAATTACAGGAGACAGCTTGAATGTCAGAAAACAACCGATTTTTGCGTAAAAGTGTCCTGCTTTCCTTTCCAAAAACAGATTCCAAAGGAATTATTGCTCATTAAACACATTTGCGCCTAAAATCATTCCAACAAACAAGAATATCAGCAAAAAACATACGTTATACTAATAACTCATATTTTAATTACGACGTTTTTCGAGTTAGGCCACTTGTCATCTATCTGATGAGATTCCAAGAGTACTGGAAGTTGACATCGATTAGAGTCCAAACAGGGCCATCTCGCTTTATTTCGTATTTTGATTATATTGGCGAACAGTTAACTGACTCTCTTCAAAATATCGATATTCTCTGTAGCATTTTTTAATGTTATGTGCATTCTACAAAAATGAGCAGGATAGAATTATTTTTATAAGTTACCGTAACAGGCTCAACGATTGCTCCGGGTAGCAGAATATGCTCATAGATTATGAGACTAGCCTTGTTCTGCTTATTTTTGACTTCCACTTTTTTACAATCTTGACTTTTGGTTTGGAATAAAGTTATATTTTCAATTTTTAGCCAATTTACTTGGTAAAATGGCCATTCCATAACTGTAGAATTTGAATGCTAGCGCCACTGGGCAAAACAGTCATAGACTTCCTGTCCCTCGCTATGCCAAGTAATGTCATTCTGATAAGCAAATCCATAGGTTGAATAACAATTTTTCGGTCAAAAGACGTCATGCAGGCATAAGTCGACGGCTTACAAATTAGGACTCTGCGATAGTCCTGGAGGGAACGTGTAAGTCGATTTTGGAGTCCAAGAAGGTTACGCAGGCAGCGCACATTACTGTTTTGTTTATCAACACTACAGCAGGATGCATATATCCCTGAAATAAGGTGCGATTGCATCAGCCATATACTGGGAAGTGACTCACTGGACTGAATATAAAGATGCAGAGAATGCGATTTTTGAGTAAAGAGTAGGTGGGCTGACTCAGGAAACGTCAACCGAAATTCCAAAACGCAATTTCGTTTCGAAAGATTAATTAAGTAGGGTTTTCAAAGTAATCATTGTGCGGCAAAATTATATAATGCCTAAGAATGCCGGATACCGAACGAATTTCTTTCCGGCTGCATGCAAAAATCATACTCTGCAAAAAGGTCAACATACGTAGCATACATCTTTCTCACTGATTTTTATTGTCCTTAAAATTTCAATTAAGTTTTACAGGGATCATTCATAAAAATATTTATTCTCTCACTCATTTGGTAGCCGATGACGTCTTCATTTCAATTTTATACTTAAAAAGGGCATAATTCAGTTTTCAAAAACGGTTCCAATTTCCAAATATTTGTGAACCCGAAGTTGCGCTACACTTGCATTCAGACTTCCAAACTTCAAGCCGTATATTTCCCGCGAACGAAAACCCTAATGTCTCTACGGTATAAAAAGGAGACCATTTAGAGTTCATAAAACTTAGCAGGGGATTTAAACCATACTGTTAACTCCACAAGCAACATTTGTAAATGCAGAGGCACGACGCTTTATGAACGCCCAATTCTCGGTATTAGGAAATCTGAAAATTACAAACTTTACAGAAAACCAAATTATGCAGTTCCTTCAAGTATACAGTTGGAGGAAGGCGCCATTTTCTACCGAATGAGCAAAAGGATGAATATTGTCATGCATGGTTTCCATGAAAAATAAATGAATTTTTAAGAGCACAAACCATCGATGAGAAAAATGCATGCTACGCATGTAGGCATTTTCTGAAGAAAATGGTCTTTGCGTGCAACCTAAAAGGAATCCGTTCGAAAGCCTGCATCCTGAGGCAACTGAATTATTATAGAATTTTGCTGCGTGATGATTAGTTTTACAACCCTTCTTAATTAATCTTTTCGAATCGAGAGTTCATTTC
>CACRXP010000026.1:1683943-1711918 GCA_902702965.1 Spirometra erinaceieuropaei
CAAAACTAGGTTTTGGAATGCCGTTTGTTTATGATGGTTGTCATCGAAACTACAAATGTACCTTTACGTATATGATGGTCCTGGGCGGTGCTGACGCCTATCACAGAAGCCACACCGCCGAATGCTTTTAAGAAAACGAAGCAAATGCTGTTTAGGGTGGGGAGGCTGTTTTTCTGATGAGAGTGCAAATGCTTAAACGCTGGCAAAGGCGGCAACACAGTCAGCTCACATATGACTGCAGGCACTTTAGAAAACCACAGATGAATAGGGTTGAAAATAATCAATGACTTTACGCATAGCGTTGAGTCGATTTTCTATTACCTCCATATATTAAGAACTAGATTGATTTAATCAAAATTAAGCTCTGCAGGCCCCTGTCGGTAGTTGATAATAATATGCAAGCAGAAATCTATTAGATACAGCCGAATAGTTGCGCAATATTCGTAAACTGCCAACGTACAGCCAACGGTAGCTAGTATGATAGGTGTGGTGAGTCATGAAATGTTAACAGAAATGCTGAAATGCGTTTTCGTTTCGAAAAGACTACTTAAGTAGAGTTTTAAAATTAATCACCATGTAGCATAATTCTATGATAACTAAGTTGCCGCAAAATGACAGCTTTTGAAAGAAAGTCTTTCTAACTGCATGCAAAAATGAAACTCTGCGAAAAAGGATTACCTAAATAGCATGCAGTTTTCTCATTGATTTTCGATGCCCTTTAAAATTCGGTTACATTTCTTAGAAACCATGCATACAATGTTCACTCTTTTACTCATTGCGTAGAACATTACGTCTTCTTCCAGTTTTATACTTTAAAGAATGGCTGGATTCGATTTTCAAAACGTTTTTCCGTTGCCGCATAATTTTGAACCCGACCTACCGGTTCACTTGCATTCAGGGTTTACAAAATACAAACCATAAATTTTCTGTGTACAGAAAATCGTAACTTTCTCTACGGTATTCAGAGGAGACCATCTGGGGTTCATGAAATTTTAGCAGTGGAATTGGGTCTTATTGTAAACTTAACAAGCAACATTAGTAAATACAGAGGCACGATGTGTTATGAGCGGGTATTTCACGGTATTAAAAATCTCATAACAAGAACGTTTCAAAATCCTAACTTTACCGTTCCTTCAAGTATAAAATTGGAAAATGACGTACTTGTTTACCGAAAGAGTAGATGAATAAAAATTTTCATGGATATTTTTAAAGAAATATAATTAAACTTTTATGGGCATTGGATATCAATGAGCAAAATGCATAGTACATAAGTTGTCATTTTTACAGAATTGGATTTTGCAGTCGGTCGGAAAGACGTTCGTTCGAAAGTCAGCACCCAGAAGGTAACTGAATTATCATAGAACAATACCGCAGTATGATTAATTTTAAAACCCTACTTAAGCAATATTTTCGAAGCGATAACGAATTTCAGAATTTCGGTTATCATCTCACGAGTTAGCACGCCTACTATACTGTGTTGTCAGTACGGTTAATCGTACCACATGCTTATTAAATCTGTGTTGATATAACAGCCCACACATTAAAGTGATAATCAATGGTATCTCCTCATTGCAGAGTATAATTGGAATATCCCAATAGTTCAGTTAAGAGTAGGTCAGTAATTCGGTGATATGTCGCCTAAGTGAAATGTAGAGTTACCAAAAGTCCAGTCTACGGCCCCAGACGGTATGCCGTTTGCGAATGATGATGCTGGTTGGCTGTTGCTTGAAAAAGAGCTTTGAAAAACAAAAATTTCCACTTATGTTACTTCGATAGTCCGGCCGAAAGATATATATGCATCTATCGAATAATTTCAGAAATTATTTAGTGCAGCGCATCAGTTGTCGGACTCGTTTTGAGGATTTACACACACGCACACACTCCAGACACCCACGTTGGGGTTTATTACGTCGGTAGGAGCGTGTGGTCACATCGTTTAGCCACAGATGAGAGTCAAGTGCCTTTTAGGGATTGTGTGCATCAAGTTCGGGGAGCAGTCCTCCGTATTAGGCACCGCCGACATCCTGATTTTTAAATAGACGCAGCCGTCTGCGTCAAAAAGGAATATTTCAACGGCTTATCCTTTTAAAAAGCAGACTTAACAACTAACTGTAAATTATCTGCTGAAAATGTCGTTGACATCAATTTAACTCAACTGACTTACTAGGCGTTCCATTCATTCATCGCGCTTAATGTAAGCCATTAGAGCTGCGAAATAAGTTTTGCGTTAAGTGAATATATTCCAACCCTCCAACTGCATGCCGTAGGTAGTGCAAGTCATGAAATCGTCTGACAGAAATTTGAATGCGCAACACGACTTGCATTTGGTAGGGTTGTCTCTGTTATTTGGATTGATTTAAGCGTAGAAAGTCTCTTAGCATAGAAAAATTCATTTCAAATATAATTTGTGGAAGAAAAACAGGATCGTGTTTTGGCAAAATCGTACTTCACTTGATCCTTTAGTAATAACCTATATTGCATAATTTCGCTGGCCAAAACCTGTGCTTGTGAATATTGTATTGAAATATAATATTGTTAAGGACAGGAAAAGCTCCAAACGAGTTATCTCTGGAACTAAAAATCGAATTTTATGTCTAGGATAATCAGGTGGATGTATATACAAAAGTTAAGAAAATTCCTACGAAGTAATTCAGGAGTGCATTTGGAGAGCATATGCGTGCTTTCGATAAATTCTCATCAGGCCAGTACATTTATGTGGGAATGAGGTACAGAGCAAAACGTATGATTGATAAGAGAAATTTATGACGGCTTGTCTTTTTATGCAAACAATGTGTGTGATTAGGGGTTGGGAAGAGGAAGCAATAAGTGACAGTGGCGATTAACTAGAGCCGTGTCACATGGGGAGGGGGGAAGGGGGGCAATGAGACCTGCATACAGTTAATCGATCCTTGTCCACGGTAGACGCGGAGCGTTCGAGGGGCTCTGCTGATCGCACAGGTCCGGCCTCTGTAGCCTCATAGTAGACGCTTCTGCTGTTGCTAGTAAGCACTGACCCAGTCGCTTAGGGTAGTTAGGCGGAACCTTGTAAATCACAGGGAAGGTTTTGATGGAATCCATACGATGCCCAGAATCAACCTTGTGTGCCAGGATGGAGCTGTGTATGATCTTAACTTCACCTTTCCTCAGTCATGCCGGCAGATTTCTCTTATCGTTCACACGTATATCGTTTTGATATAAATGCACAGGCCCGGTAGGAATTTATACATGAAAAATACTGTAATTTTACATAAGCGGAGGTTAATTCATTTTAAAAGTTCACCTTAGTATGTGAGCTGTTTTTTGCCATAAAATGGACTAATAAACTTGTTCCTCAGTAGTCTGCCTTGCCTAACGGATATTTATTGGGCATAAAAAAAGATACAGGCAGAACCTGCGACAAACCGTCGATTTTCTGCCACGCCACGGGAAACCGGTGTCCAGACAGCTTTAATCTGCAGTCGATCACAAATACACACAGAGATTAGCAGCCGAAAGTTTGCCTTGGGAGTTGGTAATTAGTATTTTTATTATCAATATTAAGAAAAAAAATAAAAATGATGAAAAAATATTGAACAAGAGGACAATGGTGGTGCTTTAACATTGAAAATATATGCAGGTCGAGGTCATTCACGAGGAGCGTCTGCCAATGTTCTTTATCAACATGATTTAGGAAAGAATGAATGATCTAGAACTTAATTTACAAAAAGCTCTGACCAAATCTTTTAAGGTGGGAAAGTGATTAGAGAACAAAAGAATCGTGCTGGTCACAAACCCTCATCATGGAAAAATATTTACCCCTGAGATGCAAGCGTACCTCTAGATAAGTCTATGTAGTCGACCCAGGGGATCCTATGAGTACACATCGCACTGACTGGAACCCACAAGAGCAGTCGACAATTAATGTTTCAGAGGTTCCCTATGTGCGGAGACCAGCCAGTCTGACGATCAGCGACGGACACCATGAACAGAGAGTTGTCCGTGGACATTGTGATGTAGGTTTTTAGTCACTTAACCTTTTAATGAGATTGAATGAAAATTAACTTTTTTTATGATAATGCTCCCATTTAATCGCTCTGATAAGGTATGAATTCGGCAGAGGGACGCTCACTTATAGTTCATACGGAACTCACTCGTTCCTTTGTGCCTTACGGGCTCTCTCTCTCTCTCTCGAGCCAAACTAGTAGCCGCACAGCGGTGCATGATATAAGCAGTATGTTATTAACGACAAAGTTAAAGGAGACTGAAATGGCCATTTCTGGCTTATTAGCCGTCGTCAGCCAGGCATACCAAATCCCGAAGCGTGGAACACTCGAGGCTAAAAAATTGCGATCTGTTTGATTGAAGTCCAAGCCTCTAACCACTGGGCCACGACTCCGCTGCCCTGTCGGTGTCGATCGGGAATATTCAATGGTAGGAGGCTCTCACCGATCGTTCATACGGGACTCATTCGTCCCATTGCGCCTTACGGGCTCTCGCTGGAGCCCAAACGGCAGCCGCTCAACGGCGCATGATGTAGGCATAATGGCATCACTGAAGAAGACAACGAAGACTGGAATGGCCATTCATGGCTTATTCGTCGTCCGTATCCAGTCATGTTCAACCCCGAGGTGTGGAACACCTGCGGCTCGATCCAATGACCGGTCTGTCAGATTTCCAACGCCTCTAACCACTTAGCCGCGGGCCCCTTATATTGCAAGTTGCGATCGAGACGGCGGCTAATAAGCCAGAAATGGCCATTTCAGTCCCCATTTTCTTCGTCGGTAATACCACTCAGCGTTTATCTTGCGCCGGTGTGCGGTTGATGGTTGGGCTCGAGAGAGAGCCCATAAAGCACAACGGGACGAGTGAGTTTCGTAGAAGCGATCGGTGAGCGCGCCCTGTACCATTGTATATAGCCGAACAAATCTGACAGGACATCGAGCCCGTAGCCCAGTGAGTAAAGACGTTGGACTTCTAACGGACAAGTCGCAAATCGACCGCCAGCTGTTCAGCACGTCGGGGTTGGGTATGACTGTCTGACGAAGGCTAATTAACCGGAAGTGACCTCTCCAGTCCCCTTTGTATTCGTCGGTAATATTATTTTGCCTAAAGATATGAATCTTCCAGCGTTAGCGACTATAATCGAACATTTTAGACGATGACCTGGCTCATCACTTGAAATGTCTAAACTGCTTTTATTCCTTTTCTTATTGCGGATGTAAATCACATCGTAGATTTCTCAGCGAGAGGGACACGGAACACGAAATGTTTGATTTTATATCTAACGATTACAATTTATAAAAAACTCTGGACAATTTGACTATGGTAATCTCCTTAAGGCCCCATGCAATTTAAAATGCCACCGGACGGTTGCCAAATTAACGAACCTTATAATTGCTATTTTTTCGCTCTCTTGTCTACCTGAGCCTCTGATATTTATACATCTCTACATCAATTATCCACTAAGTTACCTGCAATATAACCATGTTTTTAAATCCTGGTCACCAATGAAAAATAATCCCGTTTTCGAAAATAAGTAAGGGCCGTTAAATCAGCCATTTTCATCGTCCTAATACCTGTCATGTTTTGATGTTGTAGGCTTTTGGCGGGGGTAAAATTGGTAATTTTTATCGTAGAATATTGCTTTTGAAAAGTATGACATTTCCCGTGTTGTAGATGGCATTGACTAAAAAAACTCTCCTTTCCACTTTTAGTATCTTCTGATTTTTAGCACAGATTTTGGAGGGGGCATAAAATGCCTCCAACTCCACACCTATATTTTCATGACTTATTATTCACGCCCATAAATTACTGCTGTCATTTTTGCAAAAATATCACTCAGGGGAACCTGTAATTTTCGTAGTCTCAGTTACTTTGCTATAGCATTTATTTCAACGTTTGGAACACCTTTGGAACTATATTTACCCAGGCCTATTTTTGGGGTGGGGTGGAGAAAAAGCGGCAGAACAATAGTTCTGTTGATAATAAAATCTATATCAAATTCGTCCCCGTCCGCTTGTACTTATAGAAGGCAATGCCGTAAACTTGAAAGCCGTGCTCAGCAGTCCGAACCAATGAGACTGATCCGGAGACGTGCTGATGTCAATGCCGTCTTTGTCCGTTTGGAGATAGATTATCACCTGATCTATCACCCGGCCACATTTTAGCTCGAGGGTTCTGTGTAACTCCATTTGAATAATTCATCGTTGGTTCCATTACTTTTTCAGAAAATTCAAAAGGCAATTTGGCGAGCATACGTTTGCTTTCGATAAATTCTCTTCAGGCCTGTACATTTATATGGCTATTGAAGTAATGAATGCAAAAGATACGGGTAGATAGGGGAGGGGGAGGGTGAGACACCATAATTCCAGAAAATAACGTAAATTGTCTGCGCCGTTTTCTCTGTTTGTACCCTTTTTATACGGTAGTCTCTAGGTTATTGCTTTTAATTTACTCAGAAATTAACTGCGAACTTGGAGTAGGCCAGTATATGCAAAGGGCTACAGACGCAGACCGAAATTGATGTTTGGATATTTTAGCAGGTACCTGTGCTGCTAGTATGGCACCTTGTGACCTAAAAATATACTTATAGCTGGCGGTGGCAGTTTGTGTATAGTACTTAGTCATCCCGCTGTGGTTGATGGACGTCGGCTCAAATATTCCTAAATGAAATTTCGATCTGCGCCTATACCGACATAATCCAAGTCCACAGTTAATTCTTGAGGAAAAAAAGCAACAATTTGTAAGCTGTTGTATCTACCAGAAAGCAGACGGGGACTGCTGAGGGGAATACAGAGCAGCTGAACTCCTCGTATCTGTGTCATGCAGCGGCAGAATATCGGCGAGACACGCGTTTCTGAGCTTCTTACGAATGCATATGCTGCCAGTCTGGTAACTTGCTACCATAAAAAGTTGACGTGGCAGTTATGATGCAGTCCGTAATAGCCAAACTTGTTACGTTGCCGCGTCCAGCAATGGGGCGTGAAGTTATTTGGCGGTCAATTATAATGAGAGGACGACGCAGGACTTGGAGAATCGGAAGTCGGCATTCCTGACAGACACTTCTGGCAAATTTTACCTTACAATATGATGATAATGCCACTCCCAAAAATAAGTTACTTGTTTTGTTTCTCGAAATGTTAGACCACAAGATTTCCGTACTACTATATATATGTATATACAGTGAGTGGCTGATATTCTGAAATGCGTTTCCGACTGGGAATGATAACCAAGGCGCGACCGTAATACTGGTTATCTTGCGGAATTATCCTATAATATTTTAGACTCGGCAGGGTGTCGGCTTTTGAATTCACTGCTTTCAATATCCTATAGAAACCGGACTCGATAAAAAATGACCACAGACGTAGCATGCATTTTCTCATTGATTCTCGATGGTCTTGCGAATTAAATTATATTTTATAGAAACCACGAAAAAAAATATTCCTTCTTTCACTCATTTAATAAAGAATCACCTCATCTTTATATTTTATGCTCGAAGCAGGAGTATAATTAGGTTTAAAAAAATTATATTTCCCAAATAATTTGGAGCCTGATCGGTCGTTGCATTAGCGGTCGGGAATTTCAATCTACAAGGTGCATGCGTTCCGCGTAAAGGAAATCACATATTCTTCTATGCCTTCAAAAATGCGTCATATAGAGTCCGTAACATTTTGCAATAAATGCGGACTCTGTTGTACATTTCATGAAGAGCAGAGGGAAACGGACAGATGTGACGCTGCATGGATGAACCTTGCGCGGTTTTAAAAAATTCATAATTAGAAACTTCTTAAAACCTGATTATACTCCTTCTTCGAGCTCCCTTCCGGTATGGTGAAAACTTCATGGGATTGATATAAACAGACCATGGAAGAATCCCGTCTGTTTAACTGAGGACAACGTTCTGTGCGGGCTGAAACAACGTCAGAAATGTTGATTTTCGAATGAGGATGTTTTCTGCGTGATCAAAAGCATATCGAAAATTAAGATTTAATGATGAAAGTCGGGCACGTTTGGCATTTTTTGAGACATCTTTCCAGGTCTGTCAGTGTGTACTTCGCCGTCAACGTGTCGAGTTAAATGAATTCAGTTTTTTAAGTTATCATGGAAGGGCAGTCTACCTTGCAAACATGTGGTTAAGTAATACACTATCAAGCCCAAACAGTTATATGGAAGATGAACATCTGAGAAGCTGGCAGGATTGATAAGTGTCTCAAGGGTTGCTAACACTCATCGTTCACACTCCACCTGCGTGAAGGGGTCGGCGTTTATTGCTCAATGAGGAAAAAGGAGAGAGAACTGACGTAGGCTGAGTGATGACAGTGAATAGAGTCCATTTTTTGTCGAAAAATGTAAATGCATAATTTTAAAATGAAGCGAATCGTTATCTCTCTCTCTCCCTCACTGTTTGTAAGTAGTTTACATGGAGTATAGAGCTCTCTCATAGGGGGTTGGGGAGAGGCAAGATAACCATCCGGGTTCGATGTTGGCTACGGAAGACAAAGCACCTGCGTCAACACCTACGACAACATTGCGCTGGATTCGTTAGTCTTATAGCCACTGCCTTGACTGCATCTTGTACCCCTTGGCATATGCATTTAGAGATATTTGCTGCTGTACGGTAAACAATCTAAACTTTTTTTGCCATCGACTCGGTGATTCTTATCGACTATATGTGAGAGAACAGAGCTCAAAGTCGGTCTACTGTCTTTTGGGTCTAGCCAGACCAGTATGTGTTCCCATGCCTCCTTCTTGAGGCGTTTCTTTCTACGAGGTTACAACTTTCATTTATGACTTCGACTTTTGCGTTTGTATGTGGACGATATCATCTTCCTGAGGGATCTTCCTACCGACAGCGATATCTTCTTCTCATTGAGGTTCACTGCACAGTCTAAGGCAGAAAAATAAATCTTTTTCATCATTTTCTTTCTACAGGGACAAGATGACAGATCCATCCAGAGTAGGGTATTCCAAAAGAACACATGGAGAGGCAAATATATTAATCTTCACAGCATTGCATCCCGTAATTATCACGTGCCAATAATCAAGAGTCTGAGAGCCGAAATATGGCACATCCTCTCTCCTGAAATGTTTGGACCAGAAGCGCAGCTGCTGTGGAACATATTTCGCGAAAGCTGTTAACAAGTGAGACTAATCCTCCGGAATATTTGGGACCGCAGTGCGAAGCTTATTACGACAAGTGGAGAAAAAATAATGTGTTTATAGTACTGCCTTTTTTGGAGAAGAAAGGAAGTCTAAAGACAGCGAAATCGAGCGCCTTCCACGCGGCGATTTTCCACATATGTTTCACAAACTCCCCTCACCCACGCTTGATAGGTAAAGGCCGACTACCGTTTCAGGCCATAGTGATGTGCACTTACTCATTCACTTGCTCCAGTAGAGCGCGAACAAATTGGCCGTACAATGAGGCTCTTTGAAAAAGGGTCACTTGAACACGTACTGGCCTGACTAGACGGAAATGGGAACAGACCGACTGGAAGTTCTATTCTCGCGCGTCTAGACAACAGGAGTCACCGAGCCTATGCCAAAGAGGCCTTTCAGGTCGTTTACTGGACACGGCTGGCGAATCCAGCAGAATGCTTTCATAGGTGTTGACGTAAGTGCTCTGTGTTTAGTGGCCAACGCCGACCCCAGATGGTTATCGCGCGTCGGCCAACCCCCTGATATGAGTGATCTGCACTCCACGTACGCAACTTACAAACATCACTCAGCCAACGTCATTCCTCCTTCCTCCTGCCTGAAGGACCAAATCACGTCGACCCGGTCATGTGGATGGCGTGTGAACTATATGTTTTAGCAATCCTTAAGGCACTTATCAACCCTGCTAACTTATCATATGTTTATGTTCTATTGAACTGTTTGGGTGTAATGGTGTATCACAGAAAATATTCACAGGACTTAAACAAACACAAAAACGTTCTCACTAAAGAGGCCTGGTTCATGCCTAAATTATACAACCTAGTCTTTTAATTTTTTCCTAGACCTTCACGCAAAACCCGATAGTTCTGCCGTTTAACCACTCGCATTGCAGCGTTTGCTATAAAGTGAAATCTGTAAGGACAAATGCGATCTGACCGTTTTTATCATAAGGCGTCTTTTGCGCAGAAATTTCACCATCACTGAACAAGCCATCTGCCCGTTGTTATTTCGGGGATGTGAACAAGCACTTTCAGGTTTTTTAAAAATTTTTTAATTTAATTTAATTTTATTTGAAATTATCAATAGCACTAGAATGCCTGCAGATATAAAGATGCGCTCAGTATCGGGGTTAAATCCCTAAAATTTAGGTGGCAAAATGCAAATCAAATTCCTCATATTGCTTTGTGCAGGGCTTTTTAATTCCCCTAGAATTGAAAGTGTGTTTACTTAGCGTAAATCTTTAGATCCGGCGCCTACCTCTGCAGTCCATTTCAAAAGTTAGTGTGGTCTTGCGAGATAAAATTCATCATCTTCAGCGAAAGAACCTTATAATAGTGCTAGTCTACTAACAGGCATCTAAAAATGAATTCTTGCTTGATTCCCCACGCTACCAGTAAGGATATTGGGTAGAGCGCAGATACGTGATCCGCCGATTTTGCGCCTGGAGAGGTTTGGCTAATTTGTGCGTCTCCAGTCTTCCTATGGGCTCTCGGGTACGGACTCCTGTTTCTAATTTTCTCCAGAAATTAATGCACGGCAAGGATATGGTATGTAACCCCTGGGAAGACCACAGTTAACTATAGCCCTAACGCAAACCATGGCCATGTATGTACTGGTTAAACCTAACCGTTAACTTGAAAGCATTTAGAGAAAAATTGGAATGCAACCGCAACCGCAACCCTGGGTTTTAAATCCCTAACCAAAACCCTAAAATCCCAGCCTCAACCGCAAATCGAGACTATAACTCAAGTCTGATAACCTTGGACCTAGGAATAACCCAACTCTCAATAACAACCCTAACCCCAAACCTATACCTAACCCTAATCTTCAAGACGATCCGGGCACCTTTAATGTCAGTTACACTAGTGAGGATTAAAATCAGTTTAGCATATAAAACATATGGCTATCTTTTTCATGCAAAATGTTATGAACCACAGCATAGCGTTACCAACAAAGACAGGAGAGACTGGAATGACCATTTCTGGCTTATTAGCCATTGTCAGCCAGCCATACTGAACCCTGAAGTGTGAAATTCGATCCCGCGATCTGTTGGTAAGAAATCTAACTCATCTGACCACGGCTTTGTTTTCCAGCCGGTTGCGATCAGAATAGACAATGCTATAGGGTTCTCAGCAATCGAGTTGCGGAACTCATTCACCCTGTTGTGCCTTGGGGCAACATCATACCACCCAAGATAAGTTAAGAAGGTATATTTTCGGAAAATTACACAAAGGGAGCTACATACTCGATCCTTACCCAATACATTAACTTAGAGTAAATGATTCGAGACAGGGTTTCCGGGACCTGTTCAGGAGCTGCCATAAGTATTTGAGCAAACGTCCATCAACTGCAGTTATCTGACTGCTAATTGCTTGCATTTTGCCGTCAGGCTTTCAGCAGTATATGGATATAAATTAATTTTAAAACCATAAACTGTCAAACAAGGTAAATGACTCGTAATTTCTCGTAAATTGTTAAGGGTAAGCAAGTATAGTCATGCAGTTCATGGTCCTCCGAGTGTGTTTCAGATGTCTTTAAATGCTGTTAACGAATGAAATTCTGTGTTCATCTGTACAGTTTTGTTATCCCCCCTGTATTTTCTCCATGCTACTTCCTTTAAATTTTCTTCATATAATTTCTGTTCATGTAACCACTAGGGATTTTAAACGTACACACCTACTTTCCCTGAAATACACTGATACTGATACTAATTCCTTATATTTCAATAGGGACTCTATGTCAGCATACTGAGTCTTGTTCACGCGGAGTAAAAATATAAAGATGACAATATGGTGGTAGGTATTTGGGATGTTAAGTCCCAAAAACATATTATTACACCATTCCCTCGGGGTTTTCGTCATTCCCTCGCGTTATTTACTATAAACACGAATCAGACTTTATTGGAAGGTACGTTTAACTCGAAAACGTAGGCCAGTTTGAGAGGGCACGGTTTTAATCGCGCTTGTATCACAGGCCGCCTGTGAGTGTAATCTTCCGTAGAATAAAAATATATGAGCGTCTGCGTGTGAGTTTGTGAAATGAGAACTCAATCCACCGAGTTATTGAGATAGATCAGACAAAGGAACCCTAAGCAGTCACTGATCGTTGATTGGCACATGGTGCCTTATAACTATCGGAGCTCTTCTGCTGCTGTTACTTCTTACGGTAGACTCCTAAAGGAGATCTAGAACTCAGAAAAATCAACAAATGGTACCAATCGATCTCCTCCTTCCTTAGTCGAGCGATAGCCATCGTCCAAATGTGAAGGAAAATCTTTTGTAGCCGCTGACGTTGAACGACTTGATACAGCTGGTAGTGGGGAGCCCACAAAACTGCATCATCGTCCTGTTTACACTTGGTGTTATTTGGGTACTAGAATATGGTTATGCCAGTTTTCAAATGCAATGCGCCCGATTGGGGCGCACTTCTGCGCATAACTAGGATTAATTACAATTAAAATCAACTTCTGTTTATCGCCACGAGGCCTGCTGGCGATAATTGGCTTGTTGATTGAAATAAAGATCAATACTGTACATACGTTGAGAGATTAAATGCTTATCCTCATGACTGACGTGAAATGTGCCGCGCAACTGAGAACTGTTATTATACTCCGTGCGGAGAGAAGGCTATAAGCTATGATTCTTGAAAGTGAGCAACATGAAAGTGGCTAACATAAAATTATATTCTGATTTGTCACAGATTTTCCTACGCTTCGCCCATTTCTGTGTTTCTCTGGCATGCACACTCCCTACCTTATTTCTCATTTGCGCGATATCAAAATTTCGTTCGGTACTACATATAATATACATATGTACCGTAGATGCGCTATCACAAGAAATTTTAAATGAAGTTCTTAAATACAGTACGTGACCTATCTCATGAAATCCGAAAACAGAAGTGGATGCGAGAATTTCTGGACATTGCGCATTTTGTTCGCTCATCCACATCCTTGAATAAAATGTTCTTTTCCTGTGCAGAAATTGCGTTTACGTAATCATATCAAGTAAAATATCAGTAAATGTTGGCGAAAATGGACGTTGAAATATATTCGGGCAATTTTATATGCTAATACATGCCCTAGACTCCGTTTACGCATCAAACCGACTTTGCCATTGAAAGAATAGTAATTTACCCGCAAGAGTTTTAAAACAGATTTATTCAAACTTGAAAATTTATTTTATGTCCGATGGTAACTGTGGTAATTAACCTGCAAACACATAGGAAAACCGGACAACTTTTCAATTCCAAAATGTCAAATTAACAGATCTGTGCGAGTTGGTGCCCTAAGGTGCAGTAATAACGCAGATAGGGGTTCCTCTGTTTAAGTGGCTTAAAATTTTTTTGCCGGTTGGAAAATTCTATATGGTGCTACATAAATGACCGCCACCAAATGGTTATTTTTAGCTTTAAACATATAAAACACTACTTGTCGTGTAGTTTCGTTTCTGTGCTTACCTTATTCAGAAATAGAACGAGCAAAACATTAATACGTTGCGTAAAATATATGAGCACTCTGCTGTGCATTCATAATCGAAGAACAGAGTCCAAAAGCTATCAAAATCAGTGCAAATGACCGCAATATATAGGAAAAGGCATGTTCTTAAGTTTGTGGTTGAGAAATATTAGTATTGTTAAGGAACATGAAAGAAACAGCCAAAAGTGTCAATTTTTTACTTGGTCTTACCGTACAAAAATGCAAAGTACACAGAGATCCGTCAACGGAGTGCATTAATAAAACAAGTTTTAAAGAGGCAACTTATAAAGGAAAGTTTTCTTATTGATCGAGCCATATTTGTTGCTGACTTTCGTTGTGGACAATAATTATTCCTCGAAAATGAAGTTTGATGTTTGAATGAGTCTTCACTTATGACCCAAACGAACATTTTCGTGAAAAGGAGAGCCCGAACACTCGCTAATTCGGTAAAGGCCTTCGTGGATAATCTTATTTGAAAGTTCTCAACAGACAGGCAATTTAAAACCTGTCTTTATGGACGATCGGATGAAAACACTGAAACTCATGAAGTATTCAGCAACATTTCGAAGTCGATCTGAAAGTCAGCGTAATCAAAAACGAAGGAAAGGTGTAAATTAACTGAACTTTAAAAAAGTTGTTTCCATAAACGCAAAATGGTATCTTTACGATCACGCCTGTCAGATCTATTTAAATTTATTAGGCACTGACTGCTCCCACGGCATGTCAACTTATGAACATTTTATTCTGCCGACGTCCCCATCGGTGAAATCCAGCAAAATCCAATTTCTTTTTGTGCATCTCATCTCATTTAACTTAAAAGACTCAAGGATAACACAAAACTGTTTTGGAATCTATACTCGAAATGTAGGCAGTTGACAAACCGTCATGAATGAAATTACACAAATTATTAAACGATACTTAGATGTAAACTTTATTGAAACATTATTATTAGACGATCACATTTACTACTGTTTTGGTATTACAATACATTTATTCATCTAAAAACAAAAATTAATAAATTAAAGCCGTTTCTGACGTTTTCGGGATATTGCGCTTTTCAAAATAAATCGACATTTCCAAACAACACAACACTGCCTTTAGCATTTTTTATGTTTTTATTTCTTTTAAACTTGTACTTAATTAACATACAAATCAGACTTATGAAATGGTGTCGGTTTGAGAGTGATTGGCAATCATTCGTAAATTTAGACGCATTTCATGAGTTAGGTTACTAACTGTAAATGAAGTGCAACGTAATCCAATGATATTTCAGCATAGCCAGATTAAGCCTCCTCACGTTTTTTTCTACCGTTTGCAAAAACCTAATGTGAAAAATGACTTCTTATTTGGAATGAATTTTTTCATTCCTTTCCATTGCCTGCATAAACGTAATTATATTTTACGAAAAAAGTTTGCATAAATATTCCCTTCATTTACATTTAGTGTAAAAAGCATCATTTATTATTTTTTTACCTGAAAGCAGAGTATATTTTGCTTATAAAGTTTTGAATTCTTGAATAGTTTTAGCCCCACCTGCCGCTTAACTTACATTAAGGATTCCCAAACTACATGCTACATGAATCCTGTGCAACACATATCATATATTTCTCGAAGTTGGTAGGAAAACTTCATATAGGACTCCTAGAATTGCGCAATGAATATGGACCACGTTGCATGATATTTAAACGGCCTTAATAAACGTGCTCATGCGATGGCGCTTGAAAAGGTGTCTGAGGTCTTGCAAATTCTTATAATTTGAAACTTTTTTTAAACAAAATATATTTTTACTTCAAGCAAAAGACTTAAAGAAAACGCAATCTGTCACCAAATGAGTACAAAATAGCATATCTCTGTGCGTGTTTTTTTACGAAAATATAATTGAATCTATGTAGACATCAAACATAAATAAGAAACATTCATCCTTAATAAATAGTACCCTTCTATATAATTCAGCACTTGCAGGCGGCCGGAGCAACGCTTATTGAAAAGCGGACTTCCTAATATGAGTGAAATATCATAGGAGTATGCATCACGAAAGTTACTATCACGGTCCTACTAAAGAGATCTTTCAGAACTCAAAGCATATTTTAGAAGGCCCGTCAGCACTTACTGTTATGGCAATTTTGCTGTGGATCACCTCAAGCATCATCCGGAGGGAATGAGAAAAGAATGTAGGCGCGTTGTTAATGAATTATTTTGACATTGTTGTGTGTGTTCCTACTCGTCTGCGGGTAACTGGTCGGAGCAATAATCTGGTTCACTTGCACGGTGGCTATTTTCCACCACAACATGTGTGCCTCCGGAGACAACTAAGTTCAGCACAGAAAGTGTTTTGAGAGTTTTATCCTTTGCAACGGGACAAGAGTTGAGCACTGAAGGAAATGTCAATGGTGCGGTTTATCCTAACCGTCGTTCTATGCAAACAGCTTGACCAATTAAGCGTAAAAAACGTGTGCTTAAGATAATAATTTTTAATTTGGGGTTCAGCTATTTCCCAAAATGTCATCAAGTGAAGATTTGTCTCGTATGTAGCACTGAAATAAAGATTTTATTCTTCAGAAATCGCCCTTCGATGTCGACTGCTTAGGACCATTTGCGATCTTAAATGCGATTGAGGGACTCGACGGAACGTCTAGGTAA
This sequence comes from Spirometra erinaceieuropaei, assembly GCA_902702965.1. NCBI lineage: Eukaryota > Metazoa > Platyhelminthes > Cestoda > Diphyllobothriidea > Diphyllobothriidae > Spirometra > Spirometra erinaceieuropaei. Next base: position 1,700,193 of record CACRXP010000026.1, read on the forward strand.
TTGCGTAGAAACGAAAGTTCTTAGTGCTAACTAGCCTAAAACTAACGCAGTTTTCTCTGTGATTCCTTTTAAAGCTCTACTATTTCTGCGAAACCCTGCCCTTACATCTTCATATCGGAGTAATTTTTTCGGGCAACTACTGTAAGATTAACTCTGCTGTCAGTGATACAATCACAGGAAGATTTAAAAAATCCGCTGAAGTAAAGAATAGATTTCGATTCCGCCGCAAAGCCATTCACAAGCTGGTACTTCGACGAATAGACGACCAAAGTGCAGAGAAATAGCACGCGGCGCTGTTATCTTATCAGACACTAGCCTTATTGCGCATAGATTAGGTTACAGGATGTATGAAATGTGCTTAAATTAACAAAAAATCTCAAACCAAAAGGAAACCAGTGCGAATAACCCTTCGAAAATTCTCAGCTAAAAATGAACAGACTTCGATTAGATAAATCAGTGATAAATGTTCCAGTTAACATTAGGCTGATTAGAAATAAGCATATTTGGGTTGGACCAGGGATAAAAGTGGCTTTGCGCTGCATTTCAAGGAGACATGGGTTTGGCCTAAGGCAAAGGCAAGCGTTAGGTTTAACGTTAAGGCTAGGGTAATGGTCTAGTTTAGTGTTTGAACTAAGACATGGTTTTGGATTAGTGTTCAAGGTTTACATTTCCACGTCTTTCCAAAATTTCTTTTTAAAATACGGAAATACTTAAGTGTAAAATCTTAGGCAATTTGCGCAAACGCAATGTTTAGAATCGCAAACATCCTTTTTATGCTAACGATGAAGTAGATAACACAGCGTATTTAAAACAGTGCCTCAAGGTTTCCTTAAAGCATCAGGGAAAACGTTACGATTTTTAATGCTTTTAACCGACCACCCAAGTGGAAGTTCTAACTTGTGTTTATCAAAACATTCAGAATATAGCAGGACTTGAAACCCTGTATGCAGATGCACCCAGACACGAGAAGAAAATCGGCATTGAAGGTCTGCAATACAAATACAGTATCTGGATAATTTCATAGAAAACTAACTCAGGTGATGTTGAAATACTGATTATAATTGATATAACAATCATGCCGGAATGACGGCTTTTGAATGAACATTTTTGCCTGTCCACGTATTTTCGATGCTATAATGATTTCAAGTACATTTTGTAAGACATATTTTCGAAAATAATTTTTTGCACATTTGGCGTTAAACCAAGCCCACCTTTAAAAGTAGAGAACGCATATATCAGTCCTTAAGTATTTTTAAACTTTTGAAGAGTTTTGATCCCGATCTTTTGTTAAATTGATTTTGTACAATAAAAATCGTGCATATTTATATGCTGCTTTTACCCCACTGTTATATATTGCAAATGCAGTTCGCAGGAAACCTCTAGAAAAATATTTTTGCGTACTTATACGGCAAAAAACATGCCGGCCTTAAATCTCCCCTTCAACGAAATAGATAGATTAGTTTTGAAAGAAACTTGTAGAATTTTTGAATAAATATGGACGTCACCTGTAGTTGCTCTCACGCTTGGGTTGCAAAACCTCACACTGTATGTTTTCCGTGTTAGGAAAAGCACACAGTTTTCAACGCTGTAAAGTTATAGAAAGCCCAAAAATTTTTAATAAAGGTGGATTATGTTAAACGGCTCGAAAGCGTCCTTAGTGAACAACCAAACACTATGTTCTATAAATGAACATCTTGCGGGCTTAAAACTATCAAAAGTAAAAACTTTGCATGTTGAATCATAATCATTTTTAAGTATTAAATCTAAAATAGTAATTTCTTACAAGAAGAATGCACAAAAAATATTCTTATTCATGTTTCTACCGGCATATTTGACGTTATTCGGACATCAACAATCAGCTGGGATATTCGTACAAAATAAGTGGTCATTTTTTAATAGATGTGCGCATGTAGGTTGCCAAAAAGGAGCTCCTGCATACGTAGGCATTCTGACGTGACTAAAATATCTTGGGACTGTAAAGGATGGTAATCAATCTTAAAACCCCACGTAGGCAATCCTTTCTGTGCGGAATTACATTTTCAAGTTTCATGTAATGTTTCACGAAAGAGACGGCATCACCGTATTCCCGTCTGATTGCTAAACATGCTCTAGCAATTGGCCTTTTTTAAACCGCATTTAGCTAAGCGGTTACTGCGCTATTTTTTCCTCCTACGGGGTTGCATTAAGGAAAATCGAACTGTCTGGGGCAGTTTTTTTTACAACCGTACAGATTAATTGTCATTCTTTCTCGCAAACACTTAGCCTTGACTTTCATTAAATATTAAAGTCATTTACAGTATCGTTACACACTTTTGGGTTCACCAAGATATCCGGGACTGGCCATATAGGTACCAAACATTTGCTCAAACTGTTAATGCCTCGCCCCATCTGCGTTATATTTGCGCATTTTCAGAAACCATGCCGATAATAAGTATCTCAGTACATGTTAAATAATTAAAATGGCCTTTTAATCATGAGTCGTTTGCTATCACGTAGGAGATGTTGGCATATATCGTGGGAAATACGGGCACGTTAAAACCGGAAGTTGCCCATTTATGTAGTTAAACCTTTGTGAGCACAAAGTCACCCAGATTCAAAAATTCGATTGTCTTTAAAAAAGAAAACTTTTGGTATTTTTACCGAACAGTTTTCTTCTCCTCAGCTAACTACAATAGATAGTCTAAGTCATGAAATGTCAACAAAAATTGCAAAATGCGCTTTTGTTTCGAAAGGATTAATTAAGTAAGCACGTAAAACTAATCACCATGCAGCATAATTTTATAATAAGCCAGCTACCTCAGGCTGCCGGCTTTCGAACGAACGTTTTATCCGGTCGCATGAAAAACCGCACTCTGAAAGAAATGACTGCTTATGTGGCATGATGTTTTCTCATTTAGTTCCGAGGCCCTTAAACATTCAATTACATTTTATGGAAACTATGTATGAGATATTTATTCCCCCACCGATTCGATAGCAAATTACGTCTTCTTTCAAGTTAATGCTCATGGGAAACGGATAATTTGGTTTTCAAAGAATTTTTGCATTCCCGAATAATTTTCAAACCGATCTGTCGTTACGCCTGGGTGTGGGATTTCAAAACTACAAGACGTTTAATTTCCAAGTAAGGAGATCCGTACATTTTTCTAGGGTACTTAAAGAAAAACATATTGGTTTCATAAAATTTGGCAGTAAATTTGAGCTATATTGTTGGCTTTACAAGCGGCACTAGACACGATGTTTTGTGGACGGGCATTTCACGGTATCAAAAAACCTCATAATTAGGAGCCTTTATGAAAACGAATCATACCATTTCTTTGAGTATGATCTTGGAAGAAGTCATAATTTTTTTTACCAAATAAGCAGAAAAATGGATATTTGATGCACGTTTTCTATGAAGTATAATTGAATTTTAAAGGGCATCGAGAATCGATGAGAAAATGCATGCTACTTGAGTAGTCATTTTTACGAGTTATATTTTTTGCATGCAGTCGTGAAGGAGTTCGTTTAAAGGCTGGAGGTAGTTAGATTATTGCATAATTGTACTGCACAATGGCTAAGTTAAAAACCCTACTCAAGTAGCCTTTTCGAAGCGGAAACGCACTTCAGTATTTTGATTAACATTTCATGAGTCATCACAACCACCGTATATGCAGGGCCAGTTAGGCTTTGCAAGAAAATGCAAAAAACAGCTCGATATCTGAATTCGATATATATAATCTGATGGGCACGTGGAGATAGAGTCTATTAGCTATGCCTGCTCCTCACTCAGAATGAGTTTAGTAAGATGGTAAGATAGTAAGCTCGATACAGAAGACCAAAAAGTCCAGAAACTGCGGTAACCCCAGTTAATTTACAAAACTTAACAGTTTCAAGAGGTATTGGTACAAACTGCATCTAATCACTGCCCTTAGCTGCGATATGAATTCATATTAGATGCTTTGTTTTGGAGTCTTTCAAAAATTATACTAAATAAAAAATCGCACAATATTTAGTAACCTCAAAGGGATTGAAACCAAAGAGAACGGCTTCATAACAGCCAACGCTTTCACCACCTGCACTTCAATGCTTTGTATTTTTTGGACTATGTTACGCGCGCATCATACTTCGCTGAATGGTAATTAACAAGTGGTGAGAAAGTAGTTCGACCGTCCTGCTGAATTCTGTCTCATTTGTCTAGGGAAACCCATTTGGCGGATTTCCTAAACAGTTACAGAGAGTCTGCTTTATAGTTATTCGGTAGTTCTATGGCGTCGACTACTTCAGAGGAAAAATACGCCATTAAGGCGCGCAGTCCAGAATCAAATTTCCACTCGCAGTGGTTTCGTTTTCGCTAAAAGATGTTCGTTTTTCCTCTCGCCTTCTTCCACCTGTTAAGCATTAGGGAGAACACCTGGCGACTACCTTATTTAAGATCCCCCGTGTTTTCCAACGCACTTCTAAAGGTATTGCCATCTGTTCGTTGGAAGGCGCACAATTTGTGCAGTTACCTAGCAGACCCATTTGCTGACAAATCAGCGACCCCGGTGGAACTCAAATTCGTTGCGCAAGTCATAGACTTGGAGTTCTGTCAGCCTTTTGAACGTCCGAGCTACGGCGTACGGCAGTACATAGAATCTCTTAAATTCCAACACTGCAACCTGGATAACCAGCCAGACTTGCACGTAATTTGTAGATTCTATATTAACCTTTTAAGAAACCCTGTTTGAAAAGTCAGCCTGTCGCATTATAATATGTTACTGTTCTACTTTATAGTAGTAATAAGATCGCTGACGGCCCTTAAGCCATTTCCTTGCTTTTATAAGTTCCAATCCCATCGAGGACTCCATGTTCTTCCCAAATGAATCTTTAGAGAATCTTACTGTTACACTTGGAGTTCCCTTTATTATGAGCCCGGTTAACCTTTGTTTTACAATAATTATGTCGCAAACTGATCACGAATTCAATGAAAACCTGGACTCTGTGAGTTTTCGAATGATAAGGTGGTCATATGCAAAGTACTATTTTTATTAATATGCACATTATAAAATATTTTTCTGTTGACCAGAGTGAGCTTCTTGTATTTTTTCCCAGTATTATCTGATTATAATCGTTAAATAAAGTTAACGAAATAGTATGTCCTGTTGTTAAGCTCCTGGCTGCACTGCGTACTTTAAAAGTTGCCCTAAAATCTTTTCAGCCCGTGGGTAATTCCAAATGCCACGAAATACCTTGCCAAGAATTAAACACCGCCCAATCCCTCTCTCTGTATTATGTAGGCAGTAATGTCCTAAGCACGCTATGGGCCTTATCAAAAGCTGCGGTACTACTACTACCACCACCACCGTATGGCGCGCATTCGGCGCTATTTCCGCCATTCAGCGTCCCGCGCCGTGAAGCACCTCATAAAAACACAGCCCTAAGGAGAAATGCGGGATCCTAATGCAGCCTATAAATCAACAGGCCCCGAGGACACTCGCTTGGCTGGCACCATCAGTTAAGAGGAAGTTCTTAATGCAAATTGCTGGGGAAGTCAAGGGTTTCAGAGGGCGGGGAGCGATGGAAGGAGAGAGGAACGCCAGCGGTGTGAGTCAACGCGGAGCCGAAGGGCCGGATTAGCGGTATAGCGAGGCGAACAAAATGGCTCAGTCGCAAACAGACACATTCCAAAGGCAGCTGCGCGCACTCCTCTGCTCCAATAGGGAGTCAGGCAGAAGCTCCTAGGGGGAATGCGTTTTTTGCAGGTCCAAATCTCGCAATGAATCACCATTGGCCAACCCTGTGAATACCGCTCACGTAGCGCCGGCGTTAGACAGTGATTTGTGTAAGGTCCGACGTATCCAGTAATTTGTAAGGGTGGGAATATACTTTTTTTCGGAAAGGCACCTATATGTACGTTTTTTGACCGTTCGGGGTGTCCCGTATTGCGACTTCACCGAAAGTTGGTATAGAAACAAAGTTAAAAACCTTCAAATGAAAAGGCAGTTCACGTTGACAAGTTGGCTAAAATTTTAAAATAAATTGAAAAATCGATGTAGAAAATTAAAATTTCTGCAAGGAGACCGTAGGGTGTAAAAAGGTACAACGCCTTATCGTTCAAATTTAGACGCCGAAGTTATACCGAGCATGCATTTTCATAACCACATAACACAGTTATAGGTAAAATCATTATTAATCCTGTTGTCTTGCATGGTGAATACAAGTGGCGAACAATTTCCTTTTCTATGTGGCGGCCGTCGGTTTTTTCAAAATGTTTGCTGTTGAATTAATTAAATCTGTCACAAAATTTTATACTAAGTAATTGTATTTGGTAGTCAGCTAGATGGGTTTTTGAATGATTGCCTGGGAAATATTTTTTTTGGAAATTTGGCCTTCTGCATCAGAAGTCGTGAATTGGGTCTACTGCAGCGGATTGCGTGGGCAGCCTAACTAAAATGGTATTGAATGCACGGCCTCAAGTGAGTAGGGCATTAGCTGTATATAATCCTTGTCCTTGCTGGATGGTTTTAAATCCCACCAAGGACGTAGACGTTTTCGCATTTTGGTCGTTTAAACTGCAAAAGTCTTGACTTTATAAGTTGCCTAAAGGGAAAATTGGAAACATGAGACCTGAAGCGAATAGGATGATAAGAGTGGCCTGTTTTGAAAAAAGAACTAATAAGGTGATGTAAAAGTTATAATTAATATTACTTACTCTGACCGAGACCACCGACAAGATTAGCTCCGACAACTCATCGGAAAAAATGGTGAACGAGGCATTTGCGATGAAAGCATGCGCTTTTGATAAATGAATGGATTGCCTTCGTAGGTAATAAACTTTTGCCTATATTATGCACCGCTAGACTGCTGCTGGAAGGGCTCGAAAAAGAGCCCGTAGGGCACGATGGGTCGAGTGTGTTCAGGTAGAACGATGGATGAGTACCCCTCAACCATTGGGCTTTCCCGATCGAAACCGACAGGATAAGGAGCGGTAAGAACATCGGTAAAAACGTCGGTAATAACATCCTGCCGATTGGATTACAGTCTGTAGTGTGTGCTTTCACCCGATATACGAGTGTCTTGCTGTTGCTACAGATAACCAAGGCAATAACGCAATGCGCATCCTCGCCCTCGACAAGAACGCATACTGACATGAGGAGAAATTCTCACCTAAAGAGAGCAACTTATTACGAAGTAGTCGAAATCGGTCCTTGTTCTGACTCACTCATTTAGTAAATTTGGCCATTTCTTCCTGATCGTGCTCGTCTAACATTTCAATGACTGTTGCCCGCAGTACAATGCACTCAGATTCTGGCCACTGTTTCATCAAATACATCCCGTCTATTTGAAAATACAGTAGGACTGATTTATGTGAACGTCTAAAGAGGACATGAGAAAGGGAACTTTCTATAAAATCAGGGCTAAATGCAAGGCAAGTGCTAGGGTTATGTAAAGGATTACATCTAACGTTAAATTTAAAACTAACGGTAGCGCAAGCCAGAGTCAGGTTAAGGCATAAGTCAAAATCTAATGTTAGCTGCAGATTTAGGGTTTAGGGAAGGGTTAGGACACTTTTTATATTGGATTTACTGTTGGGGTAGTACAGGGTAATATTTTGCTCTTCGTAGGTTCACCATTATTACTTGAGCTGCTGCCTCTATTTCTATGTCTTGTTTAGACGTCCACATAAGTCAATTCCGCCCCTTCATTTTCTAACCAACACATGTTCATGCGTTAAGGAATATGAAATCACAGGATAAAAGATGCCGTCTTGCTAAATTAAAGGAAGGGCGACTTCACAGGTTAATATTCCGGGCTTGCTGGCATCACAAACATTGCAGCCCTTTGCTTATCACTTTTAGGCAGAACTGACTTATGTGGACGTCTCAACAGAGCGTAAGAACGGAAACGTCTTGGAAGCGGGGGACTTTAAGTCGAATTCCCGTGAAATCAGTGCTAGCGTTAAGGCAACGTTTAGGATAAGCTTGAGGCTAAGGCTTTAGGGAAGATTTAAAATTAACAGTAACTCGAGCCAGAGTCACGTTTACGATTGAGGTAGGGTTAATTTTACAGAAGGTGGGATAACTCATGAAATGCCAGGCAAAAATGTGAAATGCTCTTTAGTTTCGAAAAAATAATTAAGTAAGGCAGTAAAGGTATTAATCATACAACATAATTCTATAAAAGTTAAGTTACGTCAAGAGGTCGGCTTTCGAAATAAGTTCTTTTCAGCTGCATGCAAGAAACGATACGCTGTAAAATGATTACTTAAGAAGCATCAATTTTTCTCACTGATTACAGATGCTCCTAAACATCGATTATATTTCATGGATAAACATGTATGAAAATAATCATTCTCCTGCTCTTTCGGCAAACATCGCGACCTATTCCAAGTTAATACTCAAAGTAAGGGTATGATCTGGTTTACAAGTTTCCAATTGTGACATTTTTTAAAACCTGAGATGGCTATTCATAATGCATCATGTCCCTGCATTTACCAATGTGGCCTGTAAAGTTAACAACATGGCTCAAATCCACTGCCAAATTTTATGAAGCCCATACAGTCCCCTCTTAATAACGTGGAGAAATGCATAGTTTTCCGTATGCGAAAAATATAAGGCTTGTGATTTGAAAACCCTAAATGCAAGTGCAACGGCAGGTCGGGTAAAAAATTATTCGGAAATTGGAAAGCTTTTTAAAAACCAAAGAATACCCATCCCTCGGGTATAAAATTGGAAAAAAAGGCGTAATTTCTACCAAATAAACAAACAGAATAATATATATGCATGTTTAACATGATATATAATTTAACTTTTCAGGGCATCAGGAATATATTAGAAAAATGAATGCTACTTTGGTGGTCATTTATTACAGAGCATAGTTTTTGCATGCAGCCGAACGGAAGTTTGTTCGAAAGCCGGCATTCTTAAGTAGCCGTAATTCTATTTACTTATTACTTTTGAAACAAAAAGGCATTTCGGAATTTCGGTAAAAATTTCGTGAGTAAACTCACCTACTGTAGGTGGAAAGCTAATGTTTTGGGTAGGGTAAATGCCAAGACTTGGACCAAGGTCTACTTTTTGGGCTATGATAGATTTTAGGACCCTAAAATAACTCGAGTTTGTCAGTGGGCTGTGTCATACTTTAAATATTAATGAAGGCGGTTTCCGGGTGGGGCAACATAAAAAGCGAAAAGCAAGAAAACACAGAAAATAGATAAATCTCTGCCGAAGATCTTATCGTACGCCGTCATTTGGCAAAGGAAGCGAGTGCGATAACTAAAAGATAAAGAAAAGTTAAATTTTCAAGAATAACGGAATTTGAAAAAAGTACCGCTAATAAGTCTAAATTTGATCAGGAAGTAGAGGAAAACTCAGATAATGGGGGCAATAAATAATAAGTAATGCCCGCAGTCAGACCGAATTCAAGGGTACATTTTTGCAGTTCTCATCAACCTGAGGGTTCGAAACCCTATTGCTACTCTTTTATATTATGTTTATTGGTAAATTTGGGATGCAAAAATATTTCACCCTTTCTATAAATATGTGCAGGTCCACCTTTTCTGCTAAGGTCGAGCGTTCTAATTTTCATGTCCTGTCTAGACGTCCACATAGGCCAGTCGCCGAAAATAGTAACAGCAGCCTACAGTGAGTGACCGATCTCATGGACTGTTGGCAGGAATTCTGAAATGCGTTCTCGATTATGAAGGATTAATTAGGCACGGCTGTAGTATTGGCTAGCTTGCGACCTAATCTTATAATATTTCCAATGTAGCAGGATGTCCGGCTTCCAATACGGTGCTTTTTAATCGGCTGTAGAAACCAAACACGGTAAAATATGACTACATAATTAGCACGCAGTTTTCACATTGATATTCGATAGCCTTGCTACTTCTAATATATTTTATATAAACTCTGAACAAAATATACTTTCTTTCAGTCTTTTGTTGAGGACTCACCTTATAGTTATATATTATGCTCGAAAAAGGGGTATAATTAGGTTTTAAAAAGTTTCTTATTATGAGATTTTTTAAGATCGTGCAATATCCATTTATACAGCATAGTAACTGTTCGTTTACCACTGCTCCTCAGGAAATGTACAACATGGGTTACATACATTACAAAATATTGTGGACTGTATATGGTATCTTTATAAAGTCATGGAAGAATGTGTGATTTTATGTACGCGGAGTGCATCCAATCCGTAGACTGAAATAACTGTGCATTAATGCAACAACTGACCGGGCTTCTTATTAATCGAGAAATAAAAAACGTTTTAGAGCCTAATTATACTCCTTTTTCGAGAATTAAATATAAGGGTGGCCAGTTCCTCTGTAAAAAGACTGAAAAAAAGCATATTTTTGTTCATGGTTTCAATAAAATATATTAGAAATAGCAAGGCTATCGAATATCGATGTGGAAAATGCATGCTACTTAAGTAGTCATATTTTACCGAGTTCGGTTTCTACAGCCGATTAAGAAGCACCGTATTAAAAACCCGACATCCTTTCAAATTTGAAATATTATAAGATTATGTCGCAAGGCAGCCAATACCACAGCCGCGCTTAATTAATCTTTAATAATCGTTAACGCATTTCAGGATTTCAGCTGACATTTCACGAGATCGGTCACTTAGTGTGTATCGTGTAATGGAACACATTTGTTTGGAAAGGGCAAAGCGAGATCTACCCAATTAATCTTAACTTTGCGTCTCATCCTTTGAGATAATTTAGGTACGAGCTTATACACGATGTCCGACAAACGCTACCTGACTTTTCACATAAAAAATTAGGGGCCATTCGGCAGTGTATTTTTGGTTAGGAAATATTATCCAGGCAGGTATTCTATGATGAACATGAACAAAGGTTCAGTATTTGTCAGTCATATTAGAAAGCTAGCTTTTAAATGAGCTGGATTTGCGCCGCCTGCAAAAATCACACTTGATAATTAACGAGCACACATTTTTATCATTGGTTTTCGGTATTCCCGCAAACTCAAACATATCCTAAAGACAATATATACAAAAAATCTTTGTGGTACACAATTTCTGGCCAACCATGTCTCCTTTAAGTGTTAAAATTAAGTGAGAAGATCTATTAATTATGTACATTTTAAAACTACGAAAATTTCTCAGACAATAGAATGCTCATTGAGACAACTGATTATCTGTAGGCTTATTATTACTTATAAGGAAGTTTACAACATAATAAATGTTCGTTACTAAATGCCATGAATCCTGCAATGTCTTCCTTATGTGAAGATTGGAAAACCTGATTGCAAAGGCAACTGCGATTTGCCTTCGAAGTTATGCTGAAATTATAAAAACCATAAAGGATGAAAGGTGGAATTTTTCCAAGTACAAAATTCAAAAACACTTAGCCATATACTAAATGTTTGAAAAAAATGCGTTAAAATATGCAATTTATAAAATATGTCTAAATTTATAATTAGATTTTTTGTAAATTGGGCAAATGCTTCCTACTTTAGAAATGACCCTTTAGTGCATGTTACCTTTTAGACGGCCAATAGAGGCTCGAGACAAGGTAAGCATCCTGTGATGACTGAAAAACCTTCGGACTATGTTGCACGATGATTAGGATAGAAGTCCACACCCAAAAAATCCGTTTCAAACAGAAGAGTATTTAAGAATTCCAGTAAGAATTTCATAGGATAGAACATAGACTGTAGAGGGACACGTTCTGCTTGGTGAAAGTACAAAATCATCTCCTGCACATGTGACGGCTTGTTAATGCACATGAATTTCAGCCGTCT
>CACRXP010000026.1:1732446-1833324 GCA_902702965.1 Spirometra erinaceieuropaei
GAAACCGCTAGAGAACGCTGGGGGTCCCACTGAAGAGCCGAACCCCTCGCAGCTGTGTCACGCAGCGGCAGAATATCGGCGAAACACGTGTCTGGGCTTTTAGCAAGTATCTAGGTCGGGAGTACGGTATAATACCTTTAATATATATATATATATATATATATATATATATATTAAAATAACAGCATCTTTGGAATTACCACAGGCTTCGTTCCTGTAATTTTCGATGTTGCTTCCAAAGTTCTTTGTCTCCAGACCTGTAACAAATATACAGTTCAGTCAAACTTTTAAAAATACCTTAAATCAATTCCGTCCTTTTATTTCCGAAAAAAATCATGGCTATGGGTCGGCATCCGGTGCGGTTTGTCTTTCGCCTCTTCTATTATTTCCATGAGATTGCTTTTTAAGGCATCCAGTTTAAAGTGCCGATTAATGCATGATTCTTTGATTGTAGGCCATCCAACAATTATCTGCCTTCCTTACATGGACTAAAACCAAGAATGTGAGCTTTGTGTTAAGCAAATTTATTGCCAGTTTCCAGCGTACGTATGAGAATTTTAGACAAGTGGTTTCGCTACTTCAGAGCTAGATGATATCCAAGTAGGCGTGTAGGAACAGACTATCCTGTTTTATCAGAGTGAAGTACATAGCAGGTGTCCCACGGAATCTCTTATACATCGTCTTTCCTATCGAAATAGCTAACCCTTTCTTTAAGGTGTAAAAGCTGGTTGCTTAACTTGGTCGTCGGTTTGTGCGCAATTGTATCTGATATTTTCTTACGCGTCTTTCAACGATATCGACAACATTCTCATGTACGGATGGGCTTTCTGAAATCTCGGCTTGGGCCATTGATCAAAACAATGCAATTTTTGGTCTCGCACTTCTAATTCCTTGTTTTCGTGCACCGGCTTGCATAATTTCTAGGGTACCCATTTTCGAAAAACAGTTTGAACAAATTGCAAAGTTCTATTTGACAGCACGTTGTGCCGGGCAGTGTGTTTTTGCTCGATTAAGTAGCTTGGCGGCAGCACGCTGTTTGAGAGTGATAAGGTGATTGCCCCCATAATGCAGAAAAAAATTTTGCATAAGTTTCTCTGGGGCAAACTAATAAGTGAAATGTTCTGTTGGTCTTTCGCTGCGCTAAGACGTCAATGAAGGCGGATTTTCTGACAAGCCCTTTTGAAGCAGAAACACGATTCCTAGTGGTGTTGAGTTAGTAAAACTGTGGAACACTCCCCGGCTACCCATTTTAACAGCGATAAAAGTGCCTTTCGCACAAAGCACCAGTCATTTAGTTCACTCCAAAGGAAAGATCCTAGTTTCTAATTTTTACCTGGCGATTTCAGTGAGAAAACAGGGAGGACTGTAAGATAGGCATTCATGGATCGCAAAACGGATATCACCCGATTAAAACCGGCAGGAAATCGAGCCCGTGGCTTAGTGGTTAGCGGCCGTGGTCTTCTAGCCAATACGTCGCCAGATCGATCCTCCGATGTTTTACACCTCGGGGTTGGGTATGGTTGGCATCCGCCAGTCTCCCTTGTCTTTTTCGTTTATGCCAAACGTGAGATGGTCGACATCATGGGAACTCCTTTCTTCTACTAATCGTATTCGTGTAAAGATTGGACGTTTGTTTCCAGTCTTCGGTCCAAGCGTCCAAGAAAGGCATTTCAGATGTTTGCTATCGAAGTGAGGCAGACAATTTTTGAAGGCCGTACATTTTAATGAAACGCGCATTAATCGGCACACTGAATGTGTGCCACGTACAACAATCTCAAAAAAATTGGAATAAACAACAGCTGATCCACAAATGATGTCAAACAGAGCTATGATTTATTGTCCGGAATAGAATAAATTTAAAAATTTTGAATGTTTTGTATATTTATCACACATATCTGGAAGAAGGACCTGCGGGAGCATAGACAAAAATTAATGGAATAAAATTCGTAACACTGCCCGAATGGCTTATAACTTTTAGGTAGAATGGTATTATTGACAAAGACATGGAGGACTGGAATTGCTATTGCTGGCTCATTAGCCGTCGGCAGACAGTCAATGGCGAAATTGCACGGTATATTAGGTAGCTATTTTTACAGAAGACAATTTTTGCACGCGGCGGGAAAATATTTCGTTCGAAAGCCGACATTATGAGGTAACTGAATCACTGTAGAATTATGATGTAGGATAATAAGCTTTGCAACCGTACTTTATTAATCTTTTCGAAACCAAAGCGCATTTTGGAATTTCAGTTGAAATTTCATGAGTAAGTCCAACTACTCTTAATTCAATCAGCAATGGGTACACAGCGATTTATCGGCTATATTAACCGCTTTAGTTAGAAATATATATATATCTATATATAAAAGGAGAAGGCTCGTCGGAAATCAGGTATACTCGTGAATTTTCAAGTGAGTTACACCAACCTTTCGTCAGACGAAATGAAAAGTGTGAGGGAGACATTCGCGCTAGGGGGCTGGGGGTACATCGAGGTTACTTCGACAAAACAGACGTCTATGTGTGCGGGTGAAGAACCTGTTTGGATAGGTGACGGACGTTAAAAGAGGTGTTGAGGGTTTCACACATAGTTCACGCTCTGGGGGAGGTGCTGAATCCGTGATATTCTACATGACCGAACACGGATTAGCAGTTGGTGCCTTAGGGTGGGCGCAAGTGGGTGAACCGTGAACGTAAGCCTTCGTAGTGAGCGCCCAAGTCGAAATGGCCGTTGATGCTATTGTTATTAGATTGCCAAGCTCCTAGAAACTCTCGCGCCTGCTTGGTATTGGCAATGGCGATCACGTCAGTCTCCTCCGAGTTGAAGCAGTAATCGAGAGAAGATAAGGATCTGCCTTTGCCCCCGATGATGGATTCGAGCAAAAATCCGAAACGTCAGGCTAATAAAGCACTTGTCCCGGCGATCGTGTCTTCTTCTTCTTCTTCAAGAATATAAGTTGGCCATCCGCCGACAGGACCCCTTGTCTCTTTTGTTTCCGCACGCCCTTGAGTGTGATCACCGCTTCGATTCGGAGTGGACTGAAGTGATCGCTAATGCCAATACCAAACAGGCGCGAGAGTTTTTGGAAGTTTGGCCCTCTAATAACAATAGCATCAACCGCCATGTTGACTTGGACGCTCACTACGAAGGTTTACGTTCACGGTTCGCCGAGATATGTGCATATATACATACGAATTAAAATTACCGACACAGACAAGATAAACTGTGATAACCGTTACTGTCAGTCAAACACAACCCTGGATTTAATCCCTGAGGCTAAAGCTCGCCATTCCATTCTCCATTTTCCTTTTTGGTGACTTTCTTCTGCACATATTAATAGTCATTATGGGACAACGTATAGGGCGTCAGATCGAGCTCCCAGGTACATCAGGAGGAGTAGATCTCGTACTTTGATTTATGAGCGTCCTCTACCGTATATTTATATAGGTAACAAAATCGAAGATCATACTTGCTCATCAGTGATAAGAAAAGGTGATCATATTGTCCCATAGTTTTAAGATGAGACAGGCTTCCATAGTCAGGGCGTTTGTAAAGTTGATATGTCGTTTAATTGACAAGACAGAGAGGATGGGAAGCTGCAAAGTGGTTAATCATCATGCCTCAGAGTTGAGGACACTTATCGGTCGCATATGCCCAAGGGTCGTCTGTGTGGTCTTCGTGGCGGAAGGGGTTGGGAGCAATTTTCAGTCTACTCTCTGGTCAGGTCTAACGTCTCGACGTTAGCTGTCGTCATCCGTACTGACCTTTATTGTCGTCCCAGGGCGGTAGATCCAGTTTTCTTTCCTCCGAATGCATTTTCTTCGTCTGCTGGTGTAGTGGATGATGCAACTGTGCTGTTGGGTCCCAGCTGTTTTTCGACTATGTACGCGTCTAGATTCACGTTTGGCCTTAGTTCGCGCTTACTCTTTCGTTCGTTGACTTTCATACGAAGGATTTGATAGGCTTCTGAAAGCCTCACGCGACGGTTGATGGGGTTTTTTGTGCGTCAAATCTCGATTTTTCCCTTGGTCGTTTTCCAGACTCCGGATTCTGGCACCTTGGAAAGCAAACACGTTTCTGAGTCTGCACAGTGTAGAGCTACCAGAGACAACAGGTTTACTCATTTATTGTCCGCGTTCGCTCTACTACACGAATCTGTAGCCGTTTGTGAAGTTCGGGACTTACACTCAATCCGGTACATAATGTTTGCTGCCTCAGCTCGTGGTATGAAGGTTTAGGTCTCATGATCAGATGTCTAATGGTTAATTTCGGTAGGTGAGGAATGTCGACCGTTTGTGGTCTTCAGAGATTGAGACGGACTCAGAAACACATTCAGCGTACGGAGGCGTTTATTAAACTTTTAGTTATCTCGACACCGGACTTTGGTCTGGATTAGACTTTCTATCGGGTTCATTGAATTTGCTGGGAACCCCGTTAACCAAGAATAGACACTGAAGGAAAAGAAGATCTGTCCTTTTGTCGTTGTCCGGCTTTGGTATGCTTCTGCATTATTTAGAGAGTTTGCACAAAATTGCATTAGTGGCATAACGGATGCTTACTATGGTGGCTCAGAATCTGGCTCGTATTACTGACCTTCCTATACACCGTCTTTTTAAGGTTGCAAATAGGTTTCCGATGGGTGAGAACGCCCAGGAACGGCAGTTACTTATTAACTTACTTCTCCAGTGTTTACCAGCTGTTCAAGGTAACAGAATTCAGGACGCCATGATGTTTTGGCTATATCTTCCCTGAAAATGAACAACGTATTGTGGCGTTCTTACGCCACAAACCGAAGTTTTGGGCCCGGTATGTGAATGATACCTTCGTCGTTATCAAACGGGATCAGGTGCTGACATTCCAAGAACATCCCAACGCCGTCTTCCCGGACATTCAATTCACGATGAAGGAGGAAGAGAACAACCAACTGGCCTTCCCGGATGTCCTCGTATGCCGCAAAGATTTTGGTGGACTAAATACCAAAGTGTTTAGGAAAGCGACAAATACGATGCAAGCACTGCACTTCAACAGCAACCACCCAATCAGCCACAAACGCTGTTGTGTAAGGACGCTCTTTCGGCGTGTCGAAACGCACTTTAGTCAACCGGAAGACAAGATTGCGGAATTACAATACTTCCGACGGGTATTCAAATCCAATGGCTACCGCGCAACTTCGTCAACCGGTGCATACGCAAAAGGGACGAAAGGCCTAACCGCACGGACACCAAATCTTGGCGGGCGCTTCCGTATGTTAAAAACGTTTCGAAAGCTGTCGGCCGCCTTCTCGCACCACTTGGGGGTGGAGTTGCACATAGACCGGAGGCAACCATCAGGCGTCAGGTAATGAAGCCAAAAGACCCACTGCCACGACAAGAAACGTCTGGAGTCGTTTATTGGATCTGGTGCAGTTGCGGACAAAGCAACTACGTCGAAGAAACCGGGAGACAGCTCCGAAGGAGAATGGTTGAATACGCTGCAGCGGTACGGAGAAATGACGCCAGCTCCCAATTTGCGGCTCATTCGACGAGATCCGGCCACACATTCAAATTCAACGAGGTCGAAATTCTCGCAAGAGGTGACAACCGAGTGAGCCGGGAGCTAATTGAATCATGGTTTACTGGCCCCCAGTGCATTAACAAGTGCAATGAACTTCCCCCTCCATACTCTGTGCTGAGACTTCGTCTAGGCGGAGAAATTGGTCACGCGGGGAGCGCTAAGGTGAACACTTCTCTCAACACCAGGATCGATGCATCAGATGGTCGAGCAATCATCACACCAGCATCCAACGCATGTGATGAAATTGCAGTAATTAACGACGCGAACGTCGGCCATCAAGCAATTAACACACCAAGTGCAACGATCCCGGATGAAGAGGGGAGCCGTGATTGTTGATAGGAATTCGGTAGCATGGCGACTGCATCCTATAAATACTGCAGCCCCTCGTGCATGAATCACCCAAATCTGCTGTTGTCTGTGATGATGGGTTCGAGCAGGAACCCGAAACATCAGGCTAATAAAGCTCTTGTCCCAGCGATCGTGTGGCCTTCTTTGAGACTCATCATTTTGTCATTCGTTTGACCAGTTCTCGAATAGTGTCTATGAACGTACAGGAAGTAATGAAGTAGACCTAAAGAGGTCGGACAAGATGTCTCCGTTTCACTTTGTCGCACAGCTTGTCCAGATGTCCTCTAACCGTCTCGATAGCTAGTAATGTAGAATTGTCCTGTTGATTCTCCAACAGGGTTTTTGCTTTCAGTCCCCCTTTTGCCAGGTCCTACTGCCTTGAATGCATTCTGCGCCGCTCTGGTGATGATTGCGCAATGGTTTGAACATAATACCAGGAAGGTTATTGGCTACCAGATACGATTTTTTGAGGCGACGAATTCGTCTGTATGTCTGTGAATAGACTCGATTGCTTTCCCGAGGTTGACCAAGACAGCATCCGTGGTGCTGAAACAAGCTACGCGACATAACTTATTCAGTTGTTCCGTCTTTGGATCTTTGTGGGGTCTAACGTATCCCGTCACGGTGTGAGGTGGTAATCGTCATCTACTGGGTCCAGTGTAACTCGACAAGTTAAATAAATCGGAGAAACCGGCAAATGTCTGCCATGCATGAAAAAACGTGTATTAGAAGTTTCTTAAATATAAATGAAACAAATCGCGTGGGACAGAATCGCACCACCTTACATGCCATTCGCTTCCATAGTTTGTGATTTTCAGATGAACATGGTTAGATCAGGTTTAACCACAACAAATAATTATGCAGATTTAAAAAAATTTTTCGCTTGCACATGTAGGTTCGGCGGTTATAAGGGGGCTTCTAAAATTTCCTGACCGTTTTCGGCCGGTAATATATGTCACCCGTTAAAGTTTTTCTATCACTACTTTGAAGTTCATATTTGGCGGTAGAAATTTTCCCGAATTTTAAATTTACCTATTAGTCAGTTCAGATCCTCCTCTTTCTAGACTGCTATATTGCTGTCGCATTGCGGTTGGTTCGCTTAGACTGCGCTTTTTTAAGCCCTCCGTCAGTTGCTCGGCTGTTTCTTGTTCGTTGCGTGCAGAGTACTTTTTTCTTCTGTTTTTTTCTTCTGCGATTTCTGCGCCCGCCACGGCTTCCCACAAATTTCTACTCCGACTAGCTTGCTACCCCGCCATCCCCACGTCTAAATCAGAATTCAGAAAAGGCCTTCAGCATTCCGTTCCAATTTTGTGTCGTTGTTAGGAGCTTAATAATCTTACTCAAACCCGAGGGCCCAAAGTCAATTTCGGTTGACTTTTGATACCTGCTAAATAAGCACCTCTGTGTGGTCTGATTGGTATCTGGCAGATATTATGAATAATCAATGAAACCCTTTGAAGAAAAAAGTAAAAACCTGTCTTATCCCCTTTGAGATATTTCTTGCCTTCTGGGTCATTGTTACGCAGCATTCTGACAGCCTCATAATCGCAATCATCGAAAATTTCAAACCCACAGTTGTTTTCGCGTATTTTTATTCATGACATTTTGGCCGCACTGCATGAGAAACTGATATGCATTATTTGCAAGTTCCTTTAAATTTGTTTTACCTCCTTCGTAAGCCGCCATTGTTGAGTTGCTCGATTCGGGCGGCCATTGACACGACCAATGAAAAAACATTTTTAAATTCGGGGCCAAGTTTGAGCAAGATTAGAGCGTTTTATCTTAAACTAGCTTATGGCCGACATACTCGAGGGGACCGGTTTGGATAATTTCTGACGTATTAGATATCATCAACCAGTCATACACAACCACGGGCTTGGATATCCTGGGATTCGAGCGCGGCCTCTTTACTCGTTGAGTGTTATGCCGGATGCGCTAAAACTGAGAAACTGCCCCGTTAGTTAATCCGTTATGTTTGAAAATATCGACTATTGTGGAAAGCGATCACTGATCAGGTATTCCTTCCCGCATCGCCACTTGCAACTATTCAACTACCCACAGGGTTTTGTGGTGAGTCCCAAGGTACAGTGACACGAGCAACTCTCCTTATTTAAACAGTTAAGATCTTTTCCACGAGTGTTCTACTTAAAAAAACGTGAATAACGTTCGATCCAAAAGTGATCTCCAATAACCATACTGAAGCTTAAAATAATCAAACGTTGAGAAAAAGCATGATGGACCCACTGCGGTTTCGACTTACCAATGAGGCCTCTAGCATTACCCACTGGTTTCCTTTTACTAACTCTAGTTTTCAGCGGAAATTTATTAATTTATTCAGAAAATAATTCTTTAATAAAATCATTCTTCGGTTTGATTAACAAACCAACATTATTATTATTAAAATTAATCCCACAGGTATCGGTGCCATGTTCACAGGCTATTCGAAATTGTCCTCACAGACCGTCAGTAGTATAAAATTACTGCCGGAGTCGCCATACTCTCAGCAAATATCTGGTAGGAGAAAAATTGGAATCACAGTTTCCCCATCGTGTCAGAAACTGTATGACCGGCAATTACTTAGGCGAAATGTGGAAAGAAGGCCAATCAAATCTCGTCAACTGTGTAACAGTCAGAGCAGCATCGAAGGGCGCACAGCGTGAATTCGTATTATCGAGTGTCTGACACTTGTAGAATGTCTTTGCAAACTAAATGGAGCAGATGGAAAGGCAGATCGCAGTGAGCAAGTCCACCACTTACGACACCAATAAGACGCCAAATTCTTGTCGGGAGATTTATCTCATCTGGAAGTCACCAAACCGTGACTGAGATGCGTCATGCGAATGGAAGCATTCATAGCCCAGGCTGTGTCGCAATAAAGGAAATCGAGTGCAGTAGGGCATCGCCGGACTTTATCCAAATAAAATACCTAAAATATGGAATACGGTTCGGTAAAGCAAAATGCAGATAGAATTCACCTTCTGAATGCTGTTGCTTCAGATGTTAAGCAGATTCTGCAAAAGTGAAACACGTCATTAATCGCATTGGCACAGCCCTGCTTAGGGTGTGTATACCTTTGCTTTACATACCGTCTTTTCTTCCTTAAAATGTCATAAAGGCAACCAGTAAAAATACAGCAAATGTGTTCAGTAATAAAAGGATAACCGAAATTCTAAGACGCGTTTTCGACTCAAAAACATTACTTGAGTGAGGTCGTAACATTAATTCCTCCGCGGCGTAATCCCAAAATAATTCATAGTTTGGGATGCCGACTTGGGAATGAACTTCCTTCCGGCCGCCTGAAATAAATGCACTCCGCAAAGAGGTCTATTTAAGTAGCACACAATTTCCTCATTGATTTTCAATGACACTGCAAATTTAAATATATTTCTTAGAAAACTTTCATAAAGATATTAATACTTTACTAATTTAGTGGAAAATTACATCCTCTCAACAGTTAACACAAGAGGGATGAGCACAATTAGGTTTTAAAAACGTTTTCCTATTTCCGAATAACTTTGAACCCAACATGCCGTTACATTTGGATTCACGGTTTCCAACTTACAAGCATTGTATTTTCTGTGCATAGAAAACTATATACTTCTCCACGATTTGCGAGGAGGCTGTGCAGAACTGAATAGAATTTGTCAGTAGACTTAAACAATATTGTTAACTTTGCAGGCGACTTTAGTACAGAGACATGATGCAGAGACACAATTTTTATGAATAAGCTCTTTACGGTCTTAAAAATCAATTTAATATACGCCTTTATAACATGATTATACCCTGCCTTCAAGTACAAAGTAAAAAAGTAATGTTCTGCAAAGTGATTGAAGAATTATTATTTTAAGCACGGCTTCTATGACTTATTGCCGAATTAATGAGGTCATCTAAAATTAATGAACACATTTTATGCTAATTCAGTGGTCCTTCTTACCTGGTGTCATTTTCGCAGGCAACCGAAAGGAAGTTCGTTTAAAGGTCGGCATTCTGGAGTAAATAGATTATTGTAGTGTTATGCTGCATGGCGACTAATATTACATTCCTACTTAAGTAATAATTTAAATCTAAAAGCGAATTTTAAAATTTCGGTTAAAATTTCATGACTTGGCACATCTACTGTGTATTCACAGACCTTTTAGCTTAGTCAGTTTGGTTTTAAATTTTTCTTTTAAAAACGATTGGGGAATGCAGAAACTAACTGAGTAATGAAACTGTAGGAGCTGCTTTACATAACAAGAATCACAAAAGCATATTACTACACAAAATCATCTTATGTGTTTTCAAACAACGTTAGGTTTGCTGACTTCTTTAACGAAAGAGCTCAAACACAAAATGAAATTAATTGGAGGTTTGGCTTTTTGCGATAAAAACTATATTTGATAAAGACCAAGCAATTCCTCATATTTTTCAAATAACTTTTTACGATGAGGACTTACGAGAAGGCTGATATAATAACGATTGAGTCGAAATTTTGCAGAAAACGTTTAATGTACACACATGGCATATTTATGCAATATATATTACAAAAGTTTGCATGGTTCACGCCAAGGGACGATCAGAAAGAGGGTATTGACTATGAGTCAGAAAAAGATATTTTAGAAAGTTAGCAAGTTAAAGTTGTCTTAAGGCATATTAATATCACACTGAGCGTTGGAATGTTGGTTAGAGTTTTTATATTTTTTCTAGTTGTTATTAAGTCGTGATTTTGTTGCATGTAGTCAATCTATTTTGACATCAGCCAAATATAAATTACATGGTTAGGTAGATGCTTTCATTTTCTCTAAGAGTAATCAAGGCGATATGGCCTTAAATAAATGAACTTGCAGTCAACTTGTGATTTACAACTACCCAAAGATCATTTGTGCACATAGCACATTTTCCCGCAGTTAACGATATGTACCCATTGATATGTCCAATAACATATGATGTAACAAACGAAAAATACGCTTAAAACGACACAATGCAGAACAATCTTTAGCATTTCATGCGTTGCCTAGAATGGTCTACTTTCAGGATACATTTTTCCGGTCAGAGAAGGGTGTATTTGAAATAAGTGCACGACTTTCTGGCTATCAAAAATCTTATTTAGGCTATAGTATGCGCTCTGTGTATAAAAATGTCCCTGACGCTTGGTCCATGCACTGTAGGCGCGTATAAAGCCATTTTCGACCGCCCCCACCACATATTAGGTATCCAATGTAAGTGGAGCAAAGTGCAGTGAGGTTTAGAGTTATTGGACAGTTTTGGTGAGGGGATGGAGTAATTTCTCCACGGCAACGTTGTAAGAGCGCAATATTGCCAAAAACATGCACTTACTGTGCTTTTGATGTTATCTCTAATCACTAGAACTGGAGTAGTTATTAGTCTGCTTTTACTGCCAGCGCAAACGTAGTGCTAGATGAATCTCTCCTAATTGAATTATGCCAATTTCAGGGTTGAAAAATCCTTAAAAATTCGTTCATTAAATTATAATCAACATGAAATCTGGGCGACCTAACCATGTGAGTTAAAAGTGCCACCAACTGATTAGTGGATGGATGCAGAACTCACTTGTGTGCGCCTAAACGCATTCGCCAGACGAGATCTTCCGTTGAGATATTCGTTATTCTTGCGAGATCTGAGGCGACTGAAAAATCAGGGCTAATGGTAAGTGGATGGCTGTTGTCGGTAAAAAACGATCTTGGCGGCATAGTTTTCAGCGGTTGTGAGTTGCCGTTGATAGTAGTTCATGAAGCCTGGGATTGCGAATTTGAAGGAATTTTCGTAGAGCCTGTTTTGAGACATGCATATGTCGTTTGATACGCCTGAAGACGTTACAGAGGTGATTATTGTTTGATTAGCTGTCCAAGGAGAGTAGCACTGTTTTGGTTGTTGAAGTCAAATTACCCATTTTACTTTACTCCGTAGGCCACCGTGTAGAATAAAATCAGCTAAGTTTTCGCATACTCCTAGGCGTTAACTTTTCCTTCGATCTCTAAACTTTAAAAACATCAGCATACTGTATCTTTGTACCTGGTATTTTTTTTCACAGTTCTGTAATGGCAATTACATAACAATTGCCGATTTTCGTAAATTTTAATTTGGCTTACGGACAACTGTTCCTGGTCCAAAAAAAGTAAGTCAAAGTCTATATAGAATTGCACATATTTTTTTACCAGCTCCAGCTACTGACCACATTCTAGATGGGAATTTCGCATCTTCTCTTGTGAACTCGACCGGTAAAGTACTTTGCCAACATTGATAAACAGTCGCTTGTCAGCTGTACAAATTTTAGATTTTTTGAAACACACGGGCGAGATGTTTGGCCGCATCTCCAGTCTCATCGCAGAGAAAGTTGTTCTGCAGATTAGATCATATCTCAAAGCGTTTTGCGGAATACCTATATACATGTACATCCAAACGCAAGGAGCATTGATAAATGCTATGAAACATGCAGTCTAATAGAAAAAAAACTGACGTGAGCGAGGATTCGAGGCTGTCTGTTGCAGTAAATTGCTCCGTGTAACTGAACGGAAGTTGACGAGTGATGGAAGGAAGGGGGAGGGGACTGAGTCTACCGTGACTTTTCCCAACCCCTCTGCAAGTGCCTATGCCTCCTGTCGACTTATGGTCCGGCTAATGGGACAGCGTCTGCTTCTGCAGTCCTTGGCATTTGTGGATTAACTTTTAATTTCAATATTTTCAATTACATTTCCCACACGCGGTAGTCGGCTGGCCTTTTAGAGAAGATGACACAGTTCTACAATTGGTTGCGCACGCTTTGCAAGAGATAACCATTTTCTGTGATATTGCCCATTTGCAAATTGAGAAAGTTAAAGTTGGCGAACGTGCGTTTTCGATTATCCTTCTTCAGACTAGTAAAAAATATATGTTTAAGTAGACCAGCCCAATTCGAGAAGTAAGAACCACTTATGAACAGTAGTCATAACTTGGGGTAAATGTGTTCGGACCTATGGGACAGCGGGATAATAATGTTCTAGTTTCTGTCAATGGTACGGGGAGGGGGGGGAGGGGGAGGGAAAGAGGTCGGAGTGAGTTGTGCTTCTGTTTTGCCGCTGTGGCGCGACAATAACAATTTATACTTCTTTGACATGGTGAAAATGCCTTCACGGAGTACCATTGGAGCGCTGAAATAAAGGAGGATCGCAACCACCTTGATACAAATATAACAGGGGTGTTTTTGGAAGCATTTTAAGTCCCGAAGACTCGATCACTAGAAGAGGAATTTTATTTGTTCGACTTCCCAACTGCACACTCGAAAACCCCTCGTCGGCGATATCAACATTTGACAGTCGCATGTGCTCAAGGGTACAGTAAATAAGTGGAGCCCTTTCTATCAGATCGTCCACCCATCAACATTGAAAGCACCATATTTATTCCAGATGATGATAGTTACGAAGTTTTAGTTGAGTCAGCGAGAGCAGCGATTGCATCATCGGCTTTACTGGTTGACGGAGAAGTTTCGCAATCATTTAGATTGTCAAAACTGTCATTGAGAACGGCGTCCACCAGTGCGCTCCCGGTGTGACCGATTATCGCACTCAGACAAATTCGCGGCACTGACTGTGAAGGCAGAGAGGTTGGTGGTTAATAACAGTGAATTATGATTTGGGATAACTCAAAAAGACCGTCGACGGCTACTGGGGCAAGGTTTCCCGACTCGCAGTTTGCAGATTTTCGAAACTTCTCAGACATCAACCACTAACAGGGAGTAAATCAGTCTACTTGAGACTTATAGGCTCGTGGCTAAATCATGGCCCATAAGGAGTCGAGCGAAGAATACTAAATTATCGTTGCAGTAAGAACAGACAGTTGAAGGACCACCGGAGACTCTACTTTCACTGAGTGTGTTGTCTCCTAACCGTTGGACCCTACAGACTCTTCATTCCATGGCTGTGAATCTTAAACGTCAAGAAAATAAAAGATCGTATTGTAGCGATCGGGTTTCCTTCCCGATCAAGAATCTGTCAAAAACTTTTTAAACTGGCATCATCATCCGCAGCCGCCTTGGCGGCACAGACTTGCCCTTTTGGCAGCTACATAGCAGGCCGAGGATTTGCCAGACCGATCTAAAAGGGCATCTGTGGAATTCACAAGTACACGAAACTCTAACTGCGTGGTCTGCATGCACTCTCGTACGCAAATGTTTTATTTAGGAAAATTTCAAGGTGCGCAACCAAAAAACCTGATTGCATACAATATCACAAATGAGAATGGTCTCAATCACTAATACACGCGCCACCAATATCAAATTCAACTAAACCCTTAAGCATTTAAACCGCTGATCTAAGAAGTTTGTGGGGCGTATAGCAATTTCCAAGAGTGTCCATTATAGATATAATCAGTAATTTCTAGAAGGAAATCGGTTTCGGAATGAGCAAGACAGTGTCTGATTACTGCTTGCTTTACCGTACTTCCTGTACAGACGGCGATTAAACATGGGGAACATCGCCGAGTACTTGTCTGGGTTTTTAGTTAATACCTGTACTGTCAGTGGGATGAATCGTGAAATATTTCTAGTTTGCTGACTGCCGGTTGGTATTCTATAAGCATTGCGCAGTTATCTATCGAGAGCTGAGGATTTTTAAGGTCAAATGGTCATATCAACTTTTAGACTGACAGCACAAATGGCTAGGAACATTTGCTCTTACGAGACACTGAATGCAAATCGTGTATGTCACAGAGAAACTTCTTTTGAGCGTGGTATCCTGCACGCTTCATCCACAAGTAAAGCAGCTCTCCACAGCTAAAAGTGATGGCAAATTCCATTCCGAAAATAAAACCGTTTTATATCCTTACCCTTTAGAGGTGAGAGTATTTTAAATACTATTAGACGACAGCTACATTACACCATTGAAAGAACGCCCAATGTGGCTGAACTCGTATTATGCAGGCCGACGAAGTCTCTATAAATTCCACGGCAAAGGATGCCTACCCAATGCACGTCACTTAAACTTGTGTTTATGAATTCCCATGCTCTTGCGGATACAGGTACATCGGGCGAACGCAAAGGCAGTTGGAATCCATGTCTATTAAGCACCTGCTTAGATGGCTGCTAATGCAAGAAAACAAAATCCTGCGTTCCTCCATTGAAAAACACCTGCTTGATAGTGGTCACTCCTCTGACCATCAAACATCTTTCCTAGTACTTGATCGGACAAGAGCAGCTCGGAAATTGCATTACCTGGATGTGGCCTATATAAGTCGGGTAAATCCAGATCTTTATAAATAGCTAGAACATATGGTATACATAACTTTGCCATAGTAATCTCTGGCTCCTTGATTTTCACATGTCCCTCCCCTTTTAATCGTTAAAGTTTTCCCGCTATCCTTTCTATAATGCGATTAAGTTACGAAATTCAATGATTAGTCTGCATTGCCTAAAACTATAACCTCGCTGTTTTTTTTGGCACGAATTCAAACTGCTGTATTCTCCTCACTCACTTTTTATGCTATAAAGCGACAGGCCGCAGCTGATGAGCCGTCGTGCAATTTTTTAGTATCCATAAATCCTGCCTTGTCCGCGCGCTTCAGCATTGTAACGGGAAAAATTCGTTCTATTTTTGAAATAGTTTTTCAATGTCCGTTTTCAAAATAACTGTCAGTCTAAGACAGTGTGAAGTAAGGGAATTGCAAACACCCAGAGACACTTTTATTTGTAGGGGAATGCATTTTGTCCAATTGCTGATCACACTTCAACAACTTCTGCAGACGTTGTGGTGTAGATTTTATCAGCAGACATCCCATTAAAAACTCCGGAGGTTTGGAAACTGGCGAGCGAGTAGGGAAATTTTGTGAAACCGCATGCTAATCTACCTCCTTGGTAAAAATCTCATTAAATCAGGATCTGCCATCGAGATGGCGATGATTGGGTGGCGAATTATGTGAAGAATAAAAGTCTGTATTTCAAAACCACAATGATTGAAGAGGCAAACTGCGGAGACAGGTAAAAGCAAATAAGATCAGCTAGAGTAGCATCGGAAGCAATAGTTTATTCGCAAAGAAATGAACGCGCGATCAGTACTTATATTACTTCGAACTTTCGGTCTTGTACAGAAGGCCAACATCCGAAACCGTGCGAGTGCGGCATCTAATGAGTAGTTTTGCAGTTAAACAAAAAAATAGGGGGTAGGATTGGAGGGGGCTGGTGTTCGCGATAACGCTGAGTCCACGCCGTCTCACGTCGGCTTGACTGCATGCAGCCGTGACTGGAAATTGGGTCTCGCTTCTTGGCCGCGGGAACAGAGCGCGCGATAGCAGGGGGTATTACACGGTGCCTGTTAATGGAGTTGGTTTGAGATACCTAGGTCTCCAGCAGTTCTCACTCTCATAGTGCTGGCCTACGCCATTATCCGCAGGCTCGCAAAGCTGAATTCGTGGCCTTCCCGCAGCATATGAGTAGCAACCTGAGAAGATGTGTCGCCTCTACGGACTGCCGGCTTATGCTCCGTTACTCGCGAGCAAAGCCATAGTCTGGTCTGTCCTGTAAAGTGAGTGACCTTTCTCATGAAATGTTGGCTGAAATTCTAAAATGTGTTTTCGATTGAGAAGGATTACTTGGTCGCGGTTGTATTAATTGATTATCTTGTGGAATGCTCTTATAACATTTTGGATTCGGCAGGATGTCGGCTTTTAAAAGCACTTCTTTTCAATCTCCTGTAGAAGGCGTGTTCGGCAAAAAATGACTACTAAAGTAGCATGCATTTTTCCCAATGATTTTGGATGGTCTCGGAAATTCAAATATATTTTATAAAAAAAAACAAAAATGTGCTTTCTTTTGGTCAATTAATAGAGAATCACGTCATCTTTATATTTTATACCTAAGAAAGGAGTATAATTAGGTTTTAAAAAAGTTTCAAATTATGAGACTTTTTAAGACCGTGAAATGCCCATTCACATAGCATCGTACCTGCCCTTTTACCACTGTTCATCATGGCATGTACAATATGGTCTGTATCCATTGCAAAATTTTATGGACCCTATATGATATCTCTTTAATGGCATAGAAAAATATGTGGATTTCTGTACGCGGAACGAATGCACCTTGTCGAGTGAAATCATTTAGCGCTAATGCAACGAATGTTCAGGCTCCAACTTATTCGGCAATTAGAAAAATGTTTAAAAGCTAATTATTCTCCTTCCCTAAGTTTAAAATATAAAGAAGACGTGATTCTCTATTGATTGACCGAAAGAAAGCATATTTTTGTTTATGGTTTCTATAAAATATATTTGAATTTCCAAGACCATCGAAAATCTATGAGAAAAATGCATGCTATTTAAACAGTCATTTTTTTTACCGAGCACGCTTTCTACAGGAGATTGAAATGAAGTGCTTTTAAAAGCCGACATCCTTCCGAGTCCGAAATGTTATAAGAGTATGCCACAAGATAACCAGGATTACAACCGCGACCAAGTAATCCTTCCTAATCGAAGACACTTTTCAGAATTTCAGCCAACATTTCATGACATAGGTCACCCACTGTGTAATGGTGAGGTCAGTTACAGCATGGGCTCTCATAAATGACACCAGATTATTCTCCTGCGTCTATTCGATCCTTCATTTGCATTATTTTTTCGAGCATAGTCGCTGGCAGACGCTGGCAATACCCACGGCGATCTCTGCAACGATACGTCCCGTTGCTTCTGACACGTTCTTTGTATACGGCAGGGGGCACCAGAGTGTTGGCGGCCCTCCCCCGTTTTCTAGCAGTAGGTGTGATTGAAGGCAACGGCCGTCGGAGACGTTTGGATATCCATTCCTTGCCCTTAGTCCCAAAGTTGTCTTAGTTCTTGCACTCGTCTTTCCTTTTCACTGCAACGTTTTTTACCCTTTGCAAGAGTTTGCTTACACAGCCGCGTTTTCGCGCTATTGGGTAGTCACTATGGTAGTTGAGAACTTGGGTCGTGTTAGTCTCCTTTCTATACACCGTGACACTGAGTTCTCAAATTGGGTTCGCGTTTTATGAGGACGTCATGGAAAGACAACTCTTCGGCACGCGCATCTTCCATTGGTTTCTTTAATTATGTTAAGGTTTCGACACCATAGAATGTGACCATTGAGACCTTAACGAGATGCTGCACTACAGTGGGTGTTTCCTGGTAGAGAAAACAGTGAGAGTTTACTTAACCAGTTAATTTAAATGCTTCCTCATCCCACCAGCCAATGTTCGTCTTAACAGAGCACGTCTTTCACATATCTTATCAATTGCAGTACGCGCAATTCAGAACCATTTTTATTGACATAAATGACTAATCAAAGCGAGCAACTTACTGAAAACACGAATTTGTCAAATTTTCTGGAAACAACACCTGTCTCTTAAAGTCCTCCTTAATGTTGTCATGTCAGACTATCACAGCATGTACAAGTAAACCTAACCAGTTACGGTAGCATAAAACACGAAAAGTCGAATTTATCTGCTTGAAGATAATTCACGTGACGGTGTAGCTTTTGGTAAATTAACACGATGTCGCACCATTGCACACGGATTTTAAGGGCCACCAGTTAATGACATTCAACTGAAAAGTTTAACTTGACTTCTAATCGAAAGAAAGTAAGTTTGTGCTGAAGGATTTGCTTTAGATTTGCGCATTATGGCACTTCGCGCCACAGCGACGAAACATAAGCACAACCCAGTCAGACTACTCCACCTATTCCTTTCCCCGTCTCATCCTTCCCACACCACTGACAGAAAATAGACCATAATTATCCAGCTGCCCCACACGTCTGGGAACAATCACCTCAAGGTATAACTGCTGTTTATAATTTGTTTTACTCCACAAATTTCGCTGTTCTACCTAAACCTATATTTATCTTCAAGTAGAAAACGTACGTTCTCCGTTTTAGACTTCCTCATTTCCGCGGCCTGCTCAATGCGGTCTTCCCTGATATAAAATTCAGGCAATAAGAAGAACAGGAACAGCTGTTGCCCCGCCTGGATGTGCTTGTCAGACGAAAACTTAAAGTTGAACTTGAAACAATAGTTTATAGGAGGGGAACAAACGCCACCAAGCTTATCATTTTCACAGCAAGCATCCAGTGGCTCATAAACTAAGCCGTGTGAAGACGTTCTTCAAAAGCATCTAAACTCATTGCAGCGAACCGGACGACAGAGTACGAGAGGCCCGTTATCTCTGCGACCAGTTTCTGCAAAAGAGCTCTCCGAGGGCACTCATAGGTCGCTGCCTAAGCGGTCGCCACCAGAGGACTCGAACATCAACACCACGGACGATATGGCATTCTCTGCCATGCATCAAGGACGTTTCAGAAGCGACCGAGCGCATTGCTGCGAAGCTAGGTGTTGGAATTGCATACCGCCCCAAAGCCGCCATGTGCAATAGGGTCATGAAAATCAAGGACCGGTTAAAGCCTGAAGAGCAGTCTGGAGTGGTGTATCACATCCCCTGTACTTGTATCTACACAGAACAGACTGGGCGCATGCTCGGATCGCGCATACACGAACAAAAGCTGGCTGTGCGACAAGGCGACACATTATCACAAGTGGCCGTCCACACCTACGAAATGGGTCACGAGTTTGACTTCGCAGCCACCAAAATAGTCGCCCACGCCGGAAACAAAACAGGTCGAGAATTGATTGAAGCCTGGGTCTCGGATGAGAACTCGGTCAATTGATTTATCGATCAGGCACCGGCCTACAGAGCCCTTCGTAGTCACCTCCAGTCGTGCGCCGTCGGTTGATGGTTGGTCTACATGCCTCATAACTGTCGCTGGTTCTGTTGCTGCTACTACTTCCGAAGATGGACTCCTGTACGAGTCTAAAAGCTCAGGACAATAAACACAGTGTTCCGGTGCTAGAAAACTCTTTCCCACTTAAATCCTGTGCCGGAAAGCAAATAAGTAACGTCCAGGTCATATCACGCGTAGCTGCGTAGCCTAATACCACACAATTACCTAAAAATGTATCTGGGTCTCTGGAATATGGGAAACCCACTCAATATAAATGACTTTTACGGAAGCTGAGTTTAATCAGATTATTTTTAAAAGGGCGTCTAAGTAAACGCACATGCAGGAAAAGAAGAACAAAAAATTTGCTCGATTTTAAGCGGGTATTTGCGTACACGTAGCATTTGAACGAATATACTTGACACTCCTTTTACGTGTCGATAGACGTAACTCTGGTAGAGGCGCCCTCATCAATTACGTTGGCCAGCTCTCTCGTTGAGATTGGGTCTTGGGGGTCTCTCTAGAGCATAGCAAGCAGCCGCCACGGGTGCGTCATGTAGACAAAGTAAAACTACCGATAAAGACAAGGAAGACTGAAATGGCCATTTCTGGCTTACTAATCGTCGTCAGCTAGTCATACCAGGGGCTCAGCGTCCTGTTGGTTTCGATCGGGAATTTACAATGGTAGGGGCCGCTCACCAATCGTTCATACGGAACTCACTCGTTCAGTTGTGCCTTAAGGGCTCTCTCTCGAGCCCAACCAGCAGCCGCACAGCGGCGCATGATACAGGAAAAATAACATTACCGAAAAAGACTAGGGAGACTGGAGTGGCCATTTCCGGCTTATCAGGTGTCGTCAGCCAATCCAACTCGACTCCGAGGTGTGAACCACCCGGGGCTCGATCCCGCGACCTGTTGGTTAGAAGTTCAATGCCTCCAACCACTGATCTAGGGGCTCTTTGCTCTATCGGTTACGATCGGGACTATAAAATATCAGAGGGAGACGCTCACTTAACCTTTCAGCGGAACTTACTCGTCTCGCTGTGCTTTACGGGCTCTCTCTCCAGTTCAACCATAAGCCGCACGGCGGCGCATAGTGTAGGCGGAATAATATTACTGACAAAGACAAGAGAGAGTGAGATGGCTACTTCTGGCTCATTAGCCAGAGCTTGTACTTACAAACTTCCCACCCATTCACGTTTTCTTCAGCTAAAGATTTAAAAAACTTTTTAGGACTGTTGTTATTTTAGCTCATAACAGTTTGTCATTCAGTTTGCCTTCCGTTAGTCTGTTTAACCGGTTCCTCGATTTCTGGTCAAAACATCTGCCACTCATAAATGATCGCAAAACTCTATGCTGCTTATTGGCGAACAACAGACTTCGGGCACGTGTACGTCTCGGAATTTGTTAACTGTCTGTTCTTTTCTGGGCAGCAAGTACTACCATTTTTTCCCGGCGCTCACGGAGGAGTTAACTAGTTTACCGCTGTTTATTCCGAAAGTGCATCTTGTTCTTCCCCGCACCACCATCTGCTGGCATTTCGTTTTATGTTCTAAAACTCCCCCACTGAACCATGGCTACATTAACAACCCCAGTCGCATCAATTAAGGTGCTCGCGCACATACGGCATTCTAATCCCGCGGGAAAAACACAATATGTGTGGGCAGAGATGCACACGTACAATTCTCTGCTATTCTTTTTACTTTCTCAATAATAATATACTAACTTGGAGTCAAACAGTCTAAAAATCCTTAGGTCCAGAGGATTAGAGACTAACGGTAGTTAACAGTAATAAAATACGGATAGAGGTGAATATGCGAGTCGCAGGTTATTTTGCAAGGAAGATGAGCTCGTGATCACTGGGGCAGCATACGTATTATTCTGGGTGTTCGGTCTGGTACAGAAGGCCATTGTCAGTGTCTCTGAAAGTGCGGTGTCAAATAAACAGTTTTTGTTGTCAAACAAAGAAGGAGGTGGTCACGCACACCACCCTCCTGCATTCCCCACTTATGTCTTGACTACGTAAACTGCTCATCTGACGCCGCAATATCGCAAGCTCTGACGATGGCCTTATGTACAAGACCAAGAGTTTAGACTACTACATGCACTTTCCCAGTGATCGCGCGTTCATCGTCTTTGCAGTCAAAAGTAATTAAATAAGTAATTTTAAATTCCTGCAATTTTTTTTATTTTTGAGTATGAATCTGCGAAAGCACTGTACATAAGTAGGGTCACCAAGGGCTCTGCCAGTAACACATCAATATATACATATACATAGAAGAAGAGGGGAAGGCGATCGCTTGGACCAATTGTTTATTTATCCGACGTTTCGAACTCTCACGCGAGCCCATCGTCAAGGAATGAAAAATTGTACAACTCATCGTGTATTTAGCTCACCTCTGCCGGGGGTGACCTCTAGCTGCGCTTCTGATTTGCTCTCGCAGTGCTTTATAGGCGATTGGCAGATCGATATGTCGATTAATCGAGTCCTCGGTTGACTGCCATGCTTCCTGCAGCAGACGAGCAACTCGGTCGTCCGACTGGCCCAATATTCTCACGCACTTAAAGTCGAAGCCGTGTCCTGGCGTGGAGGCGTGGGCGGCTACCAAGGAGAGTTTGTCCTTCCGTCTCACAGCCAACTCGTGTTCGTGCAATCTCGTGCGTACTTGTTTGCCCGATTCGCCAACATAATTGGCTTGACCACAACTGCAGTCTATCCGGTAAATGACCCCCGATTTCTGGTTGATGGTAATCGGGTCCTTAGGGTGCATAAGCTAGGTAGGCGAACAGTTCTACAACACGGACGCAGAATGATTCGGGTTCTAATCCAGGATTGTCACCTTCGACTGCGCAAATACAAGGCAACAATCGAGGAAGAACGAACAAAGTGCTCACGGATCCTTGGAGAATTGCTGACAAACGATCTTTACCGTAGCATTTCTCTCAGTGCCAGTCGCATTCGCGATGCGCGTGAAGCCCAACTGAAGCAGACGTTGACCACATTAAGTGAAAAGAATCCAAACCTCTGCCATTATAAGGTTGTGCACAACCTCTCTTCCAAACAACTGACAGCAGAGCAGATGAAATTGCTGAGTCATGATACCTGCTTCAATACTACGGATGCCCAACCACTTGACTTCATCGCCGCTGCGGAATCTGTCATTCGCGAAGCTCCAATTACTGAAGAAAACAGGAATCTGCTACGACAGCGAATATCCTCCAGACTCATGTCCCACAAGCAACGCAAGACACTTTCAAAAGCAGAAAACGAAGCACTCCGGACGTTAAAGGCTGAAAAAAGCATTGTCATACTCCCAGCCGATAAAGGACGATCGACGGTTGTAATGAACAAAGAGGACTACACCAACAAAGTCGATGAACTTTTGGGCGACAAAACTGCCTACATTCCTCGTGAAGGCGACACGACGAAGACGCTAATAAGCGAAATCAGTAAGGACCTATCGAGTCTTCGGAAGTCAAAAGCAATAACACAGCTTGACTGGTTGAGGATGAAACTAAAGGATTCAGCGATCGCGAGATTGTATGGTCTGCCCAAGGTCCATAAACCAGGAACTCCCCTACGGCCGATTGTTTCTCTAAGAGGCACCCCAACGTTTGGCCTGGCCAAGTGGCTGTTCCAGCGTCTGAAATTTCTAACCCAGGGTTCTGAAACAAGCGTCCACTCAGCCGAAAGATTCATCGAAAAGCTGCAAGGTATACGACTCACAGATGAAGTGATGGTTTCTTTCGACGTGATATCACTTTTCACTTCCATCCCACAGCATCTGGCGGTTGAAACCCTGCAAACCTTGTTGGAAGAACAATATGACGAAACGGACAAGAAACTGAAGATAAAACACCTTATTGATCTCCTGAAGCACTGCTTGAAGACTTTCTTCACCTTCAACGGAGCTGTGTACGAACATGTTAAAGGTACACCCATGGGGTCGCCGTTTTCCGGCTTGATTGCTGAGGCAGTGTTACAGCGACTCGTGGCACTGGCTTTCGACCACAATCGACCACGACTGTGAGTACGGTATGTCGATGACACATTTGTCATCATCAATCGAGACAAGATTGGGGAATTCACGCAACACCTCAACTCGATCTTCCCAGACATCCAGTTCACGATGGAGGAAGAAAAAGATTGCCAGTTGCCGTTTCTGGACGTACTAGTTCAGAGAAAAGGTGATGGTGCATTAAAAACAACAGTTTACCGAAAGGCAACGAATACCTCCAGTATTCTAAGCTTTATTAGCAACCACCCTCTTTCGCACAAACGCAGCTGCGTGAGAACACTCTACTGGCGCGTAGAAACCCATTGCACCGAGCCAGCCGACAAGAAGGCCGAGATCCAGTTCCTGCGGAAACTCTTCACAGCGAACGGCCACCCTGGGAATTTTGTCGAAAAGTGCAGGCGAGAAACCCGGGGAAGACAACCGAAGGGACAACCAAAACCGAAATGTTGGCGCGCAGTGCCGTACATAGCCGGTGTGTCAGAAGAATTTGCTAGAACGATGAGCGAATTTGAGATTGGTGTCGCTCACAGACCTGAGGCAACAATACGCCGGCAACTCATGCACCCTAAGGACCCGATTACCATCAACTAGAAATCGGGGGTCATTTACCGGATAGACTGCAGTTGTGGTCAAGCCAATTATGTTGGCGAATCGGGCAAACAAGTACGCACGAGATTGCACGAACACGAGTTGGCTGTGAGACGGAAGGACAAACTCTCCTTGGTAGCCGCCCACGCCTCCACGCCAGGACACGGCTTCGACTTTAAGTGCGTGAGAATATTGGGCCAGTCGGACGACCGAGTTGCTCGTCTGCTGCAGGAAGCATGGCAGTCAACCGAGGACTCGATTAATCGACATATCGATCTGCCAATCGCCTATAAAGCACTGCGAGAGCAAATCAGAAGCGCAGCTAGAGGTCACCCCCGGCAGAGGTGAGCTAAATACACGATGAGTTGTACAATTTTTCATTCCTTGACGATGGGCTCGCGTGAGAGTTCGAAACGTCGGATAAATAAACAATTGGTCCCAGCGATCGCCTTCCCATCTTCTTCTATTCAATTACCTGGGCCGCGCGTGTTCTCTATCATTCGGAATACATATATACATATACATAAATATAATGAAGTGTCTACACTATCTAGCTGCAAGTTGGCCGG
This sequence comes from Spirometra erinaceieuropaei, assembly GCA_902702965.1. NCBI lineage: Eukaryota > Metazoa > Platyhelminthes > Cestoda > Diphyllobothriidea > Diphyllobothriidae > Spirometra > Spirometra erinaceieuropaei. Next base: position 1,757,200 of record CACRXP010000026.1, read on the forward strand.
ATAAATTCTAACAAGGATAGAAGAAGAGCACTAAAATACAGAAATTGCAGTATCCCGGATAGACGGTGTTTGCACGAAGAGAGTCAATACTAAACCATTTCCTCAAAAGCAGCGCGATGTCCATGTATGAAGTTTGCAAAGTTCAAAGAAAATGAGTCCTTCTGGAAAATGAACAAGCTTTATTTCGTAAATTTCCGAGTCTGGTTCCCCAGCACGTCTTCAGGCGTATAGTAAGCATGAAGAAACAGTCAAAATTTAAACATGCCCAAAAATCGATATTGCTCTGTCATGGCTGGGGCTGGGTTAACGCTGAGGCTGATGTCGCGTCTTTTCCATTTTTCCTTGAGATTTGTGTACATGGCGTCAAGATCGATGCGTCGATTGATGCATGGATCATCAGAGTGAATGGCCTCTAGGAATTCTCAGCCTTTCTTCTGTGGGCAGGAACAGACAATGCGTGTTTTGTCCCAAGCGAATTTGTGCCCAGTTTCAAGAGTATGCATGGCGACTTAGGATAAGTGATGCCGCCTCTTCACTGTCAATTGGTGTTCATGTAGGCATGTAAAGGCGAATTTTCCGGTTTAACCACAAAATACTGCATTGCAAGTGCCACATGGAATCTTAAAGATTACTCCTTTTTTTTATCCAAATAGCCAACCCTATCCTTAGGGTGTAAAAGCTGATTGTATAGCTTGGTAGTCGGTTTGTGAGTGACTTGTATGTGGTTCTTACGCAGGTGCCTTTCAACGAGTTCAGACACATTTTTATTGTATGGAAGCGTTCGCCAGTGTTTGGGATTTGGACTCTGATCGGAACTCTCTTGTTTATTATCTCTTTCTTTTGATTTCTGCTGTTTCATGCATCGGCGTACAGAATCTCTAGGGTAGAGGTTTTGGGAAAATAGATTGAACAGATAATTGAGTTCTTCTTTTCATCCTTCGTTCTCTGAGCAGTGTGTCTTTGCTCGATTATATCAATATATTATATCATTATATTATGTATATTATGATAGTATTATGCCGTGTGTGACACGCGGAGACATGATATTGCTGTGTTAGCCAGTGGACTTGCGTCCACCTTCAGTTTTCCTGGATTGTCCCAAGCTCGAAGCATGTGTGTAAGAAAAGAGAGTATTGTAGATTCTACTAAAATCTGCCGCACTAAAAAAGAACTCACGAGTTAGCCACCGTGTTGAGAACACCTCGTGAAGGCAAACGGTGGACGTCTTCACTGGCGACGGCCAAACCCTCAGATGTGAGCCACACACTGATGGGTAAGATGCAATGGCAAAAAACTTAGCAAAACACGTGTCTGTTCCAAAAGCCCTTATATCTATCTCAAAGAAACTTTAGAATAATTAAACGTCCGGCGGCATTTGCGAACAAAAATAAACTATTGGTATACATTTGCTTTTACTATTTGTTTCTTGTTAGCCTCTTCTTTATCGGTCCATGCCAAACTTGCTTTAAAGTGGAAATTAAGCAGCTTGGAAATGAGATCGGGTTGAATTGCAAAACTCCGCATTTTTGACTTCCGCCTTAATGTTTTCACAGAGAAAACCGAAGTGCGTGAAACCATCGCCGGCATTTGGGTGCATTTGCATTGATGAGATTGTATGGATGCGAATAATTGGACGCAATCAAATGTAAAAATATCAGCCAAGGAAGAGATTGATGTGCACATTTCGGCAACGCTTTCGAAGCTCAAAGCAAAGGCTATGTCGACATTATATTTCGTATCTAGCTTAGAGTCGTATTGACAGTACGTCTAATTTACACGGTTTGCAGAAGCCTAATTTGAAGGTTGAAAAGTTACGTGATTATAATTCCCCTGAAGAAAACAACTGTTTATTTATTCTTTTGTGGTCAAGCCGCAAAAATAATTCCTGTCCAACTCTGTATTTTAACAAATTATAAGGTTTCCTATGCAAACCGTTGAATAATCATGGTACAAATAGACGATCTAAAGCGCACATCGGTTTCTCATACACGAGGATAAAATATCATGGCTGGCAATTTCAACGAGATTATAGATGAAATAAGCTATGCATGTTCGTAGGGTTTTATTTTATTTTACTTAATTGGTTTGCTTCTTATGAAGCGGGCATTCTCCTACAAATCAAAGACCAGAATGGCGACCGCTATATTTGTAGTCATCAGCGGTCATTGATGTGGCGGTACACCGGATATCTAAACCGCGGTCAGCTGCGAAACTGACTGCTAGGTTTTCGCATATACAATAGGTTAGCTAACTTATAAAATGCCAACCGAAATTCCGAAATGCGTTTTTGTTTCGAAAATATTAATAAAATAGGGTTCTAAAACTAATCAGTCTGTAGCATATTTCTATTATAATCCGGTTACCGCAAGATGTAAGTTTTTAAATTAACTTCTTTTCGGCTGCATCCACAAACAATAATCTGTAACAAATGACTATTTATCTGGCATGCATTTTTCTCATTGATTTTCGATGCCCTTAAAAGCGCAAATAAATTTCATGGAAAAATTTATAAAATATTCATTCTTTTGCTCAGTCGGTAGAAAAATATGTCTTTTTCCAATGCTACAATCAAAGGAAGGGTATAAGTCGGTTTCCAAAACTTTTCCGATTCCCGAATAATTTTGAACCCTACCTGCATTTTCACTTGGATTTAGGGTTGCCAAACAACAAGTCGTTTATTTTCCGCGTACAGAAAACCACACATTTATATACGGTAATAAAGGAGGACCATATAGATTTCGTAAAATTAAGCATTGGATTTGATCCCTATTGTTAACTTTAAAAGCCACATTGGTAAGTACAGAGCCATGACGATTTATGAACGGCGATTTCACGGTATTTAAAAGTCCCAAAATTGTAAACTTTCTTAAAACCGAATTATCACCCTCCTACGAGTGTAAAATTAGAAGACGATGTAATTTTCTACCTAATGAACAAACGACTGATTATTTTACATATGTTTTCTATGAAATATAGTTGGACTTTTAGGGGCATCGAAAATCAATGAGAAAAATTCATGTGACTTAAGTAGCCATTTTTTATAGAAGTTCGTTTTCTATGCGGCCGAAAGTAAGTTTATTCGAAAGCCGGAATCCTAAGGTAATTGAAATATTATGGAATTTTTTAGCAGGCTGACTAATTTTACAACCCTACTTACTTAATCTGTTCGAAACTAAAACGCATTTCGCAATTTCGGTTGACATTTTATCAGTTGGCTCACCTACTCTATGTGGTTCTACACATTCTTCTTGTTGGCCGAAAGAGTTTGAAGACTGAGCGGATCAATGAATCACAGGCCTAGATTCGAATTTCGTGCATGCAATTACTTGAGACTATCGTTTAACTGATTTATAGTGTCCACTGTGCCAGAACTCGTTATCTCATTTGCCCGTAATATTATATTGGCAACGCGTCTCGGGGACTGATTCTTCTTAACAGACAGCAACTCAGACAAGGTGTAGGTTTAAAAGAAAATTCGATTGGTCAGTTTATAATTAGAAAACATGGACTTTCTGCAGGTGCAGCATTATTCCATAGTAGTCCGGCTTTTGAACGAACCTCCTTCCAGCCACCTGCGAAAACTACGCTTTGCTAAAAATAGCTAGTTAAGTAATGTGAATTTTTCCCGTTGATTATAGATTCCCTTATAATTTCAAACATATTGCATAGTACACATGCACAAAAATATTTATTATTTTATTAATTTGCAGAAAGACACGTCTTCTTCAAATTTTATTCTTAATCGATGGGTTTAATAGGGTTTTAAAAGTGTTTCCAATTATGAGATTTTTAGGATCGTGAAACACTCGGTTACAAAACACTGTGCCTCTAGATTTACTAGAGTTGATTGTAAATTTACAACATGGCTTAAATTCTCTACATAATTTTACGAATCTCATATGGTTTCCTCTCAATAACGTATAAAACTGCGATTTTCGTTACACGAAGAAAATACGCCTTGTAATTTTGAAATTCTAAGCACAAGTATAACGGCGGATAAGATTCAAAATTTTCGGGAAATAGAAACGCTTTTGAAAACCAAATTCTATCGCTCCTTCAAATTAAGAATATGCAGAAGGCGTAATCTTCTACTGTTTGAATAAAAACATGAATCATTTTATACATGTTTTTTACTAAATATATGTAATTTTGCAACGGCATAGAAAACCAATGAGATAAATTCATCCGAACAAAGAAATAACTTTATGGAAGGTGTAATTTTTATAGGCAGCCTGAAGTAACTGAATTATTCTGGGATTGTGCTGCATGATGATTATTAATACGACCCTACGTAAGTAGTCTTTTGAAGCCACAATCGCATTTCAGAATTTCGGTTAAAGTTTCATGAGCTAACACATTTACCGTAATTGCCCTCTTTTTCTCCCGCAGGGCGCCTAAATACTAACAAACGTCTATAATCAAAGCCTGCGGACTACATTAATTTAAAGACAATTGCTCTCCATTAATCGAAAGTGGGAAAACTCATTTAAGAATTTTCGTATTACGACGGTGCCTTTATAAATATAAATAATTGAGCGAAAATGGAACATTCTCAGAAAGTAATTCCAACTGCACACTTATATAATTTCACTTATTTAATTTTTGCATATATACTTTCAAATAGCAGTAGCATGCCTCTACTTGACTCCGGAATACATCGTCTATAACCAATAGGTACTTTGTCCCTTAACTACATTTAGCGAGACCTGGGTCACTAGTCACTGACGAGCTTCCTTAATATTAGGATGCGTTAAGAGCCTTGACGCGCCTTTCTCAGGGCGAAGAGTTAGGCTGCAATTGTTCCTTCTTAATATAGCCTTTATGACGCTCACACTCAAATGGGATCCGATTCAGACTTTTTTGTCTCGATGAAATCCCGCCTCATCACGCACGCACTAGACGTACGTAGCACGCGTTGACGGACTGTTATGGTTTGTCCGCCTTTACAAAGGCTCCCGCCTCCGGTTTATTTCCGGCGATACTTTGACACCGAACCCAGGCGGGTGAAGGTGGGACAGAGTGCTGTAGATTCTGGGCAAGTTTACGATAACATTAAAGAATTTCACTCGCGAGACAACGGTCATGTGCCCAGGGACACACATACACATAGGCATATCGTCTTCACCGACGTACAAACTGATGATGTAGTAAACGTTGGAGGTCCCTTCCATTAGCATAGATAATTAATTAGGAAAATGTGCGGAAATGACCACATTTTAGATAGCCTGACAGGCGAGAGTACATGTAAATGTCTATTCCTCGCGGTGTCGCTAGCAGAAGTTCAATGCTAACAACAAACTGGAACCGAAACATTGACGAAATGCCGGTACAAATCACAACATTGACCGCCAAAAAGAAGAATGTTCTCCTCAGATTCCATTTTCAAGGACACGCTGAGAGCGAACGACTAAGAAGACGCCTTGGTCAAGATGTCGCATGAACATCCACAGCAACACGAATTCGAATATTAGTCTTAACCTACCCTGCTTTACGCAGAGAATGTAAAGATGTATTGCCATCCCAGAACGCCTCTCTTTGCAACTACTCCTTCAATAGCCTCTGTAGAGCAAGTTATGTTGGTCGTACGAGTCGTTTTCTATCCAAAAGCATACGAGAACACCTACTTTAATGGCTGGAAAAAAGTAAACCCAGGAGCACAAACGGCGCCATTTTTGAGAATCAAGTTAATTAAGGACATCGTGTGGATCCTATGGACGCTTTTCATGTGATTTATAGGGTTTACCGACCTACCCTAAGCTACTGGGCCAGCGTCTAGTGAAAACTACGGAAGCAGCCGTTATAAGATTACAAAAGCGGGTTTTGTGTGGGTAGAAGAACCATGTTTGAGCTAGGCACCTACCGTGGTCAAAGTCGACTAACCGCAAGCAACTTTCTTCACCCTGTCGCTCTTGCATAGCCGATGTTTTTAAACGGACTTTTATCGATTTTTTGATTACTGATATGTTAGTTCGTGCCCCGTTCTCATGTTACTGTACCGGCCTGAGGAGAATTCATCGAAACGTATGCTCGCCATCTCGCCTTCTGTCCCTGAATTGCGAACCTGCTAGCGTCCATCCTTATCCGGAGTAAATAATGCTAGTTTGAGTGCGGGGGTTGGAGTAGGATGCGGCCTCTCACGCTGCGTGTGTAAACTGAGGAGATGAATGGGCGCTGCAGTCATTGTTAGCCGGGACGTTGCTTTCGAGCTCATGAGAACGCTCGTAGAGATATATTACTTTCGGCAGATTTGCGAAGACGGTGCGCGGTTAAGGGGATGCATCCAATTAAGCTCTTCTCATTCATTGGATGGGAGACCCGACAATAAATATAATTAAGATGTGCGTCCCAGCTCTAGTTGAGGTTTGGCGGGAACGGCTGGGACCAAAACAATGCTTGCTTTCGCACAGCGACCAAGCCCAAAATAGCGAGGGCGGTTCATTGATGACATACATCATCCAAGCTCTGAGCCGTGGGAAGATTGCGTTAGCTGCTCTCAGGGCTTTTAGCCAGAAGTGAGTAGACCTTAGCTTTTTTCATTCGTTCCTCAGGTTCTTTTAGAGGAAATCGAAAACGATGGCGTCTTTCGTCGAAAGAAAGGTGCTTTGGCAACACAGCGAGGTTTACGAATGCAATTTTAATTCGGTAACTGTCATGCGTCTTTAAGAAGAACCTGCTTAAAAAAGGTTTCTTTTATAAATCATTGAGCGTTTAGCATGAAAACAGAATAAGGGTTATTTTTTCTGTCAAAACATGGATATCTTTTGCAGGATATGACGGGTTGTATAAACCTACGTCGAATATTCTAATTAGGAACACATTTTCTTTTCGAAGGCGACTACGAATGTACGTTTTATTAGTCAAAAGATAAAATCCCAATGTTTTTGCCAACTTGCTGTGGAAATATATCACTGAGTTCTGTGCATTATCTTTTGCTCTTTGATGGTTTTTGCCGGCTTATTTGCCGAACGCTCATATAACGGGCCTATTAATCACACACGGACACAGCAATGTACCTATTTCTAGTTGGTAGTTAAGGTTACATTCAAACGCATTAACTTCGAAGTCGCAATGGATAAATTTGTATATTTCTCATCCATTAAAACAACTGTCGACTGCTTTCCTATATATTAAGGTTTATACAAAAAGACATGTCGGTTCAATTTGCAGTAGCCTGACCAAAGGACTAGCAACGTATTTAGAGCGGCTCAGAATTTTGACGGAATGCATGTAAACGTGGACAAATACTAGAATTTTTAATAAAGCTAGCTGTCCACTTTAGTAAAAGCGTTACCTTTGAGGCTATTTAGTTACCCCGACGATCCAGTTCTCAAGAACGCATTTTCATGTGCTGGCGCGATATATGTAATGCAGAATTGCAAGGAGCATCTTGGCGTCCATATGCAATGACTAATTCTCAACCACTTCTCATCATCGCCCAGTGATGAATACTTCCACAGCAGACGACCAGCCACAAACTTTCGGTTAAAAATATAAAACCTGAACTATAAGGAAATGCGGAAAACAGGTTCAGTCTACAACGGATCCGAAGCACAGGGTATGTGAAGATTTTTGCAGGATTCATCATTCTTAAATCACAATGTCGAAAGATCCCGCGCAGGATAATCTTAAGATATCTCAATCACGTCGCGTTTCTTTGTGACTGCTAAAAAATTAATATATGGTTTTAATTTTTTTAAGTTCCCAATTCACTTGCTGATGCCCTTGTTTCTTTGAATATATTTTTAGAAATTATGTAGAGCATATCCTTTGCTGCGCTGATATGGTAAAAAAACCGTACAACTTTTAAATTATGTACTCGCGGATACGGTAGATTTCAGTGAGCAAGATTCCTCCATTCGTATACAGTTAGGGACGTAAACTATTTGTGTACGCAGAGTTAAAGCTTTTGAGCTACAAGCTGCATATTTTCCATCTGGATAAAAGCGTAAACTTTTCGTTGATATTTAGATGGCATGAAAACTGTTTCAGAAGATATTGGAACGAATGATGCCCAATTAATAGTGAGCATTTATAAGCGGATAGCTGCAATGCTATTTGAATAAAAATTTCACACTTAAAGGTTTAATAACTGTATACGTTTGTTAACGCGAAGGATACAATAACTTCTAGTTCAAGATTTGGAAAAAGAGACGTTTTCTGTCAAACAAACACATAACCTATATAGATTACGTAATTTCTATCAAATATGCTTAGTCAAATTAAGGAATTTAAAACAATAGAAGAAATCATACGATGTAGTGTGCCACTTTTCCGAGTGTGTTTTTAAAGACCGCCGGGCGTTTGAAAACCTGCATTCTGGTGGAATTGCAATAGTTTAGGACTATGTTGCACGATAATCTATATTACAACTCCAGCTTAGGAATCCTTCCAAATGGAATGCATGTTTTTGAATTTTAGATGTCTTTTACATTGTAATTTCCGACAGAACTAATAAAGGAAGGAACGAAACATGTGGCGGCCATGTAATGGCGTAAAGACTACATTAGTATTGACTTGCAATGCGCATAATGTCTTATGCTTTTGGAATATTGTTCAATGTTTAAAAACGACCTGTGGAACTAATGTCGAAAATTTGCATTATAAAATGTCTTAATTCGGTAGGGGTCGGTATCATTGTATTGATTCCACGTGTAAGCGCACCGTGGGCAATTCAAGTGAAGTTAACCGAAGGAGGACTCTAAGTAAAAACGGAAAAGGTCAAACTGCTGTTTCGGTTTTAGAGTTTGGGTTAGTGCCAGGCTAAAAATAGAGCTTGTGTTAATTTTAGGGGTTCCGGTTAGAGTTGAGGTTTGGATTGCGGTTAAGGTTATGTTAAGTGTCAAGTTTGCTGTTATGGTCAGTGTTAGTGTAAGTGTATAGTGTCACTGCTAAGTTTAGGATAAGTTATATGGTTAAGGTTATGGTTGGATTGTGGGTTGCGATTAAGGGTACGTCTATGGTCTGGGCTTGGGCTAAGGTTAGGATTTGCGTCCGGGTTTAAAATAGGGTTAGCGTTAGGGCAATTGTTTGTGGGATGTTTGGGGTTAGGTTTAGTGTTCAGTTAAAGGTTAACGTCAGGTTTGTGATTACATTAAGTATAAGGTCCACTTTTAAGGTTACGACTGGGTTTGCCGTTAGGTTTGGGATTTTGCTGCCCCGTGTGTCCTTCCAGCCAGGTCTTTTGCGGGAATTCCAGTTTTCCCTTAATCGCATGACAGATTTGTCACACATCAGGTTGCCTTTTTCATTTCAGCATCGGCTAATTTCCTCACTAACGATTTCAAGATCCCTCTTCGCCTTACTTTAATTTTAATGCCCGCATTGCGCTGGCACTTTGGACGGGAACAGCGTTGCTAACCTTTGTCATACTTCTATCAAAGAACGCGGTTGAACTCAATCCATTATGTTTTGACAATCCAAGCTGTTTAAAAATTTGTCGGAGAAAACTGCTTCCATTTTAAACAAGAGGGCTGCACGCAGTTAACGTTTCTATCGATTAATCTTAGTTTAAAGATCAATTGAAAACAGTTTTTTAATCTTTGACATGTTGGCTTAATTTAGAATTCACAGCTATCAGAAATAAATATGGTCTGATATTTTTGCAAAACATTTGGTTTATAAACAGGAAACTTAGCAAGACTGAACATTGGTTAAAGAAGACGATTGGGGGGTAAAAGAGGAAGAGTCAAGCGTTAGGAAAAATTGTCCCCTGAATGCGGGACTGAGCTTACAATTCATAAGAATTTCTGTTTACCAGTGTCTCCCAGGTTTTTTAGAAAACTGGTAAACATTTTCCTTGCAATAGCTAAAGGCGACAAATTACAAGGCATTTTGTTTAAGATTTTTTTGCCTCATATAATTCGAAAAATTGCAATTCGTAGGCTATTATTTAGTTTTCTGTAGTAAGCGACAATTTAAATAAAAATTAATGTCATGTTAAGTGTAAAATTTGACAAAAAATCTTATGCAATAATTCTTTCAAAAATAATATCTTGTTCTTCTTATGTTGAGATTAATTCACTATTCCTAAATTTTGTCGTAACATTCCTGTTTTTTTTTAGTCATGTGTGATTTTGATGGCACTCCGGTATTCCCTTAAATGGTCACTTAAAAGCATAAATTATGAGGAATTAGTAATTACGGAATGTACCAAAATATATAGATGTTCTAAAAATTATAGCTCGCTGGATATTTTTTAAAAGTCAAATTAACAAACACATGCTTTTGGTAGTTCATCCTTAAGCCCATGCGGGTACATAGAAATTGAATATATACATTTCACAGTGTTATATGCGTCTCAGGGAGCGTTAACACTCATCTTTGCCACGTCATGCGCATATCGAGTTCGGCGTGTTATGGTCATTAGGTCAGGGGTGACTTAGGCCGTGAGTGATGTTTGTAAGTCAAGTACGTGGAGTACACACCACAGTCATCCGGGAAGCGCGGCGGCGTACGATCACAACACGAGGTCAAATGTGGCTACGAATGATCAAGCGCCTGAGTCAACGCCTTTTGGCAACACGGTACCTGATATATTAGCCGTATAGTCACCGCCTTGGCTGTAATTAGCACCCGTTGACGTAGGTCTTTAAATTAGTTTTGTTGTGTTAGCTAGACAAACCAAAAAACTCCTTTGGTATCCATCCGGTGATTCTTATCAACTCCGTGTATATAAATATAACCGGAAATATACTTGTTATTATCTCGGCCTATCCAGGCCGTCATCAAGATATTTTTATATTAGTAATTCACAGCTTACATTCGTTTTTAAAACCTGTGGTAGTTTCTGAATTTTTATTAGTCATGTAAACGAAAATACGGCTTACTGACCAAAGAAATATTTCTTTATGTTTCTGTTTCTACTTTTTTTGCCCCAACTGCAGTGCCTACGAGGAAATTTATTTAAAAATTGACTTTGAAATATGGTCCTTAATTTACGAAGGTTTTATTTCGTTTTGAAAACGAAATATTTTGGGCAACTGTTAATTATACAATAATGCCTTGTTCGCTTAAAAGTTAAGACAACTTATATATACTTTACCCAGCCAGTGGGTGCGCAAGTTAGTTAACTCATTTTTAAGTGGATGTTTTAAACAAAGGCGGGTAGCAAGTTTTATTCGTGACCCTGGAATCAACCGCAAAACATGAATCATTGAACCCTCCTAGCACAAGATAACTTGCTTTATTCGTCGAGAAAGCGTGCCTGATCTGAATAAGACCCTTATTAGCGGAAAAACATAACTGCTAAGCCCAACAGAGACATCCGGTCCGGATTTTACACTTTCAAGGTAGAGTTGTAACAATTCCCATAGCCGTATGCGGAAGATTAGTTCGCGAGCATACGTCGCTTTAGATAAATTCTCTTCAAGTAAGTGCAATTATGGCAAACTGAACAGAAATCCATTAGCCTAGTTAAAATGAACAAATTAAAGTATAAGGGGTAGGTTAGGCAGTCTGCGACTCAGATCATATTGGAAGTTCTGCTGAGAGATAAAACAAGATAAGAAAGAATCGCCTAAACTACACTGGCGAGAAAACGGAGATTTTATGATCTGTTTTAAAGAAAGTGACTGTTATTTGACACAGCGGCTAGTGTTGCATAAGTCCAGAGGACAAAAGATTCTTGAGCAGTTCGGTTTTACTCTGCGCTGGTTAATTCTCGCCAGCAGTACGACGGCCAGATCGAATTTGAGTCCCTGTTCTCAATAACCAATCCAAACACGAAGATAATTTGTGCCTTTTCAAAGGCGGACTCATTTTGCATCCAATCCTACTGCAAAGCTGCAGCATGCAGGTTTTCTTACTGTGGATTATAATAAAACATCTTTTTTCAATGCCAGCCTATTTTCTTAAAAAGTCCTAATTTGAGGAATTATCTATTAGCAGCCACAAAGCCCATATATTGACTCGAAACTAGGGACTTCTTGCGATCCAAATAAAACATGTGTATAATGGAAAAAATGAGAAAAGAATTTTATGCGTCGATTAGCCCACACACAGGGTACGTCGAAAGTAACTTGGCAGTCAAGGCATGCTCACCTCAATGTCAACTTGTGGCTATTTTTACGACCGACTGATCGGTTGCTTGATATGTGACTGTTGTTAGTCGAAGCTGTTGGTGTGAACAAATTCGATCACTGCCAGTTTGTCTGTTGTATTGTTAGGGATTTGCAGCTATGTGCTTTTCTCTCGGATAGAAAATCCAGCTGCCACAATAACGGAGACGAAAAATTCCCGACTAAAACTGAAGAATGCGTCTTCATCGTTGCCTTCCCAGATAAAATATTTTGGAGTAATTAGGCAGCGATCAGGTTATACGGTCAAGCCAGCCTGTATATTTATATGTGCTGGACAAGTGGACGTCCTCACCTAATTCTTGAGAAGGATGCAAATGCTACCCAGTACACAATTGCGATTGGAACTTTTTCTTCAGGATTGATTAGATCGTGACAGACAAAAACTAGGTGGCGGTGTCCAATAGTGCGAAACTTTCCACTCATTCGTGAGATGTATTCCCAGCAAAACTGCGCATCGCCACATTACAACACTGTTGTGCGAGACTGCACTGGACCTCATGACTCTGCACAATGTCACCTCCCTTTCTTTTATCTTACAGATCTGGACATTTTTATCTTAGTCGTGTTGGAAAACTCAGTCTACGCTTACGAAAGGACAACTATTTACTTAATTGTCACAAAGTCAGTGGATTCTTTCACCCAAATCAACTAATACTTTTGTCAAACTTTATGCTATCCCTGTTCTCATAATAAGTGTGATGGTATTGAAAAACGCCGTCGGTATTTCAATTACATGCTTAAATGATGCTCTATATGGCTGTTGTTGTATGTTTTGGCTTTAATTATTCATGACCTTAATATCAAAAACATTTTATCATTTGGACTACAAATTTCGTAGCCATCCAGTTATTAGATGTACACCTGCTATTTACCAGTAACATTTGTTCTTTGTTGCATATGCAGCAAGGCAAACAACTATCCCAGGGCATTTTGACTATATACTCACAAGGTTTTGTCCAATTTGTTTATAAGTTACGCCTTTGCGGCGATTAAGAATTAGCCAGCCTTTTAAAGCACTGTGAACGCCCTTGAGAATTGCCTTCTTCCCAATCATTGAAGAACCTAGTGAAAATGACTATGGTTGTAGGCGTTTGACTGTATCCCGAAAATATTTTGGCAAATCTAATTACGGTTGCACAAAAGAACATGCGTCGACAATAGTACATTTTCTTTTCTATTTATAATATTCAAGCCCTTATCATCATTTGATTTTGGTCATGGTTTTACGTGGTATGTCACCGTATCCCGGCAATCCAGAATTATTTTGCTAAGTGCAACTAATTTTGCGGCCTCGTTTTTCTTTTGCGAAGGGTTGAAAAGCCATTTCACAAAAGGCCAAATAATTACGTCAGCAAATTTCTATATAAAAGTTGGCGTGGCTCAACCATCTTTACGTAAAATGAAAACGAATTTCCGAACTTTTGGAAAACAGCAAAATACAATTGCCGAAATTTGCTATGCCTAAAAAACACACTTTACTCAAATGAATTTATAAAAGGCTTATTAAAAGCAGTAATTTGTCAGTCTACATTAACACATCATCTTTGAAATAACAGAAATGATAAAAGCAAAACCATGGTACTAAATGAATATACACAACTCGTAGAACTAAACGAAACCTGCTGCCAACTGAACAAATGAATAACTGGAAGCAACAAAAGGCATAACAGATTTTCATTGTCCTGGTAGATGCCCAGAATATATCCCATTACCATAAGTTAAATGATGAAGGTTTAATTAAATGCCGCAATGGTAATTTGGCAAGTCATTATAATTATTCGAACTATTCACGCTAGGAATACGAGTGTTAGAAGCCAAATTATGTTTGCTCGCTTTAAGGATACGAATTTTGCAGAAGTAAGTTACTTTCCTCGACAGTATGGAAAGAAGTAAGTCAATGACAAAGAACTTGCAATAGGGTTTACGAACGTCATCCACTGCCTAAAATCGTGTGTGTTTTAAACGATTGGTCCTTGTACAGTCTCTTCCGACTTCAAAGACCGTTGCGTTTTAGGATTTCCTATATTATCAGTAAAGTCTATGCAATTGCCTGCATTCTGACGACTAGCAAATCATAGATACTCTAATTCATGTCTACCGAAACCATAAAATTCGATATTTCCGGAGAGATTTTACATATTTTGCAAGCTTTGCACCTTCATTCAGTGGACTAATCTTTCTTATTTAGCCACTGCATAAAAACTGTTTTGTTAGGTCATGTTTCTTACTCATGTCAGCGAACTTCAAATGTTCCAAAATAAAGCCAAATGTAAACCGCGGGTTTCTGATAGGCTTATGCACGTACCCGATAAGTACGGATAATTGTTTATCGCAGACGAAAAGCATCCACAAACATACTGTCGTAACTGTGCAAACGTCCTAAATCTACATATAAGAAGAAGCCAAACGACGTTTCCAAGGGTAGCATTTGATAAAAAAACATTCAACAGGACCGCATTTTCAGCGAGGTGTATAGTTGTTCTGCGATATGAGCATATATATGACCGGAATTTGGGAATTTTGAAATAAAACCTTGTCTGTATGCGTTAACCATGCTTCTTGGGGCATCAGGTTACACAGCTTTATAAAGTAGTATTATAAAGTTGTAAAATTACTGTTTTCTAATACCGTCTCCTTGCTACGCTTGACTCACATGATTTAAAACCCAAACTCTCGGGTTAGCAATGGTTGTGTGGTAAAGTGAGTCGTTTTGATCTAATGGCGTCTGGTTAAGAAGCATTAATCAACAAAAATGCGTGGTTAAAGGCAGTTATTAACATAGTTAATTTTCTGAATAGTGAGGAATGTTGTTTTGCCTGTGGTTTTTTAATTTTTTGTGATAAAATTGCTTAGAATCATGTTCTGCACGGAAAGAGGGCGTTGCCGAAAAGCATTAGGCGAATAAGTATAAGTTAGAACGCGTGAGATGGTCTATAATAATTCTCAGGTTTCGTGAAATTAATCACATATTATATGTTTATATATACTTATTGTCGAAAAAACATCTTCAGAAAACTGTGTAACTTTTTACGGCAAAATTTTCAGGGCTGGTTGTATATATGGTTTTGAAACATGAAGTGAAGTTGCAATACCCACAAACATCCAACAATTACCGAAAAATGTATATTTCTTTGTCCATTCTGCTCATAAATTATTGTAGTGCGCTGACGACACACTTAGATTAAATGTTGACTTTGGAAGGACCTTTTGGAACCAAATTATTCCCTTAATTTAAGTGTAAAATTTAAAGATGACTTAATTTTCTTCAAAAGAAGTAAAAATGGAGACTTTATCTTATTTGTAAATGAGCTGTATTTAAAGTTGTAAGGTCGTCAAAAATCAATGAGAGAAACCCGTACTATTTAAGTAGTTATTTCCCTACAGAGTTGGATATGCGGGCAGGTGAAAAGAAGTTAGTTCAAATGCTGGCCTCATAAAGAATCTGGAATACTTTAGGATTATACTGTTCGACAAATTTTAAAAAGCTATTTAAGTAAAATTTCCGAGTCAGAAAACATTTTAAATAGTCGGTTAATAATTCCTGAGTTACAATATCTAATGTAAATACTAGCAAATATAATTCCTTTGAGGGTATTTAACAGCGGTGTCTGCCTACAGCGGTGCTGCCGTCTATTAAGTCGCCAGAACAAGAAAATGAGTAATTACAGTTTCTACACCGATTTTCGTTAACAAAAATAGCAACATCTCTGCCTCCGAAACACGATGAATATTTTTCATCAGATTGAACACAGCAAAAGGACAAAGCAGTTGCCAATCAGTACTACCATTTAACCACGTCTTATAAACACTAATAAATTCAGTCCTACAATGTCTTTTTCCACCAAACGTAACTCCATGTCGTGGGCTTCTGTTGAAGATCGAACGGCAGTTTGTCGACAAGAAGACCGGGTTCATAATTCGTTTTTTAGCTGACGCTTGTACGCGAGATGCCAACCGCAGCGGTTTTTTGTTGATAAGAATATAATAAAGTTGACGTAGGGAGGTCACGTGTTTACAGTAGTGCAACAGTTGGCATCATGGTCAGTTGACAGTGAATTTTACTATCTAAGTTCCTTTTAAAGGTGCTAGCTTACTGTAGGGATGACCTTATAATCTTATTTTAGATAAATGAAGGGTAGAAAAAAGATCTCTACATCATAGGGAAATGGCAAAGAATTATACAGTTTCAAATTTCCTACGTGAGTATAGAACAAAAAATGGCGGTTAAAATTCGAAAGCCGCATTAGGCATTTTTAACTTACATAATTATTATCAGAAACAGTGAAGTATTCTCGATCAAATTTTCCCAAGCCTTTGCCAGTGAATGAAATTTGTAATATAATTATTTAAAAATTATACAATTTATTAAAACAGTGCACAATAATATCTGTTAAAGCGATGTTTTGAATTCATGAACGTTAAGTAATCAATGAATCTTAATGATGGCCTATTTAATTTCTATCGGGAATATAGCAGTATAGCCTAACAGTTGCTTTATGCCCATAAAACGCCTCATCACTTTATTAATAGATGGATTCTGTGTTTTTTATGGTCCATGGAGAGGAATGGATATTTTAGTAATGACAGCATCCTTTTGTTATAGTTCCTTTTGGTGAATATCGCAGTTGCGGCTCCTTTGTCTGCAGGAAGAGTGGTACTATTTTTATCACTTTTAAAAGTCCACAGTGTCTTTGTTTTCTTGTGAACTAGTACAGGAAAATGACTGTACTCTTTTGTAATCTGTGTGTTAATCGGCCGTAAGATTCAATACTTATATGATTTACTTCAATTTGGCAAAGGAAATATCGTGCCTTATGGCATCGGAAAGCTGATTTTCTTCGGTTATTTCAGAGGTGTAAGATAACAGATTCACCACTTCTGATTCAAATCTTACTTCACAAAAGTTCACCGACAGGTTCGTGTCAACTTATTTTCTGCGTATATACGTTTATATAGATATTCAGAAAAGCATTACCGACAAAGGCAGGGGAGACTGGAATGGCTACTGCCGGTTTATCAGTCGTCGTCTGCCTGTTATACCCAACCCCTAAGTTGAAAACATCTGGGACTCGACCCCGCGACCTGTTGGTTGGAAATCCAACGCCTCCGACCAACAGTTTGCGGGATCGAGCCCCAGACGCTTCATACCTGAGGGTTGGGTATAACCGGCTGACGACGACTAATAAACCAGAAGTGGCCATCCTAGCCTCTTATGTCTTTGTTGGAAATTCTATTATCCTCATATCCCGCGCCGCTATGCGGCTGCTGGCGAGAGTGACAAGCGCCAGGGCGGCGCGGTTGGTAAGCGCCGCTCTACCATTGCATGCCTATGTGTACCAGATGGGCTAACTCATGAAATGTCAACCAAAATTCAAAAATGCTTTTTTGTTTCGAAAAGATTAATTAAGCAGAGTTGGAGAACTAATCATCCAGCAGCATAATTATATAATAATTCAGTTACCCCAGAATGCCGACTTCCGGACGCACGTCTTTTCGGCGGCATGCAAAAGCTATGCTCTCTAAAAAATGACTACACAATTAGCATGCATGTTCCCATTGATTTTCGTTGCCCTTAAAAATTCAATTATATTTCATAAAAATCATGCATGACAATATTCATTCTTTTACTCATTCGGAGGAAAATTACGTCGTCTACTACTTTGATACTTGAAGGACGGGTATCATTTTGTTTTTAAAGACTTTCTCCTCCGAAATAATTTTGAACCCCACCTGCAGTTACACTCGCATTCAGGGTTTTCAAAATACAAACCATATATTTTCCGCTTATGGAAAACCGCAAGTTTCTCTAGAGTACTAAGTGGACACCATATGGGTTTCTTAAAATTCAGCAGTGGATTTGAGCCATGTTAGTAAATTTACGAGCCACATTGTTAGATGCAGAGACATGACGTTTTATGAACGACCCTTTCACAGTTATCGAAAATCTCACAATTAGAACCTTTTTCGAAACCGGTTTATACCCTTCCATAAAGGATAATAGGTAAAGAAGACGTAATTTTCCACCAAATGAGTAAAATAATGAATATTGTTGTGCATGTTTTCCATGAAATATAATTGAATTTATATGGGCATCGAAAATCGATCGAATAAATTCATGCTAATTAAGTAGTCATTTTTTTACGGAGTTTAGCTTTTTCATGCTGCCGAAAAGAATTTCGATCAAAAGCCGGCATTTCGCGGTAACATAACTATTATAGAATTATGCTGCTCAATGATTAGTTCTCCAACTCTGCTTAGTTAATCTTTTTGAAACGAAAACGCATTTCGGAATTTCGGTTCACATTTCGTGAGTGGGCTTTAACTGATCAAGCCACAGGGACTGTTCGTCCAGATGTCCCTGGGGTTCAATGTAGAGTTTTTATACAGCCTCAGACAGAAAAGAAGGACAAGAATGGCGATTGCACGTAGATTAGCTCCCGTTAGCCAGGTTTGACAAAGCCGACGTCTACAAGTACTCCAAAGTTTCATTAAGAAAATGGGGAATTCTTTGGGAATAAAATAACGCTTAATGCGCAATTTTTCAACTAGGGTTCCCTACCTCGCCTTCGGCTGCACGTCCATTTTTCATCCATAGAGCACACGGTAATCTGAAAAATTAAGTTGACAAAATTTCCATATGCAATTATCTGCATTTATGGCACACATACATTCAGTTATATACTGAGAGATGAGCATCCGCTGAATGAGTAATTATAAAGTAATAGGTTCTTTGGAAAACGTAACATACTCTTTTCTGTAAATTTTTGACAGTGACTCATCAGGTCGTCTTTAGACGTGCGGCGAATGTGAAAAACAGACAACATTTTTAATTTGGCCAAGAAATTGATACCCCCCATGATTCCCGCCAGTGAGTCATGGCTTTCGTTGACATCTCGCGTTGATTGGCTGTGGCCTTTTCCATGTTTCCTTGAGATTATTGGAGAGAGTGTCTAGACATATGTGCCGGCTAATGCATAGTTCATCGAAGTAGATAGCTTCCAAAAATTTCCGGTCATTTTAAGATGGACAGACACCACCAATGCGAGTTCTGTCACAAACAAATTTACGGCCAGTTTCTCGTATGTGCATGGCAAGTTGGAACAAATAGTCTCGCCCCCTTACGGCCAGTTGATGTTCGTGTATGTGTGTAGAGGCTGATTTTCTAGTTTAACCGCAGAATACTGGATTACCGGTGTTAGACGCACTGTTGTGGACGACCACTTTCCTATCCAAATAGCTAATCCTATCCATAGGGTTTACGAGCTTGTTGCCCAATGTGGCCGGTGCTTTGTGTGCCAACGGTATTTGATGCTTCCTTGGGTGTCTTTCGACGAGTACAGAAAGATTTTGTATGCACGGAAGTGTTCTGTAGGTGTTCTATTATAGCGCTTTATCAGATCAAACCAGTTTCTTGTCTTTTTCTTTTAATTTGTGCTGTCTCATGCAGCAGCGTACACAATCTCTGTTTAGCACTTTCACCACACGTCTGTGGATGACCTGGGTTATCGTTTTCGAAAATTCACTAAAATAAAGTTTGTCGCGTTTCTCAAAGGACTTATTACTCTCTAATTCATTTAGCTGTACGTTTATGTGTGCTTTCTGTCTTTAAAGAATACGGAAAGTACTTTTGCGGGCAGACTAATTTTGCTTTGTACATAGGCGTGCTTGGTCTATCCCAGGATCCTTTTAGGGCAATTCCTGAGTAGATTTAAAGCACAAGAAGCCTAACTAGAATACCAGTACGCGTTAAAAAATTCCGAGCTTATACTATAACATGTTGTATTTGCTCATATTTGCAGATGTTTTGGATCGCGGACCACCAGACGTTATTCGGTATGCGCACTCATAATAAATCCTAACTTGTTATGTGTAGCGACAGGCCCCGTTGGCATCCGATACGCCCCTGAGCTTCGTGTTGCGCGAAATCATGGTCATTGTACGCTCTGGACCAGGGGGTGTGCTGGTGCGCCGTGGTGTATATTTTTCACCCTGTTAGCCACCTGCGGTAGTTGTGTCAGCAAGATCATTATCGTTATGAAACGAATAGCGCGCAAGTCACAGCTCCCTACCTTGCCTTAGTGCACACTATGGGCATACGCTTAAACAATGGCTGAACTGTCATGTGCTCAGATCCTCAGGTGTGCTATTACGACGATGGCCACCACCACCACCACCACCACCACCACCACCACCACCACCACCACCACCACCACCACCACCACCACCACCACCACAACCATCACCACCATTCTCAAAGTCTCACCGCCACTGTCCCACTTGGTGTTCAACAAGTATCAACCAAAGTTCTGGGCTCGCTATGTCGATGGCACCTTCGTCGTCAAAACAACTGACATTGAGCACCTAAAGGAACTACTGAAGTCGGTTGACCCGGATATCCAATTTACGATGGAATCAGAAACAAACAATCAACTGCCCTTCCTTGACGGGCTTGCGCGCCGGTGTACAACTGGAAAACTGCGAACCGCAGTATTCCGGAAATCTATCGACACGAGACAGATCCTACATTTCAACAGCACCATCTTCTGTCTCACAAACGTAGCTGTGTCCGCACTCTATTCAAAAGAGTCCAAGCGCACTGCATCACGCCAGAAGATACAACAGCCGAACGATTGCACCTTCAAAACCCATTTGCAGTCAATGGTTATCCCAGACGAGAGAAGCAGACGTCGTGCGCACAGACGAGGGTCGAATGAGTAGCAACCTGAAGTCTGGAAGGCCATTCCCTACGTTAAAGGGGTCTCTGAAGCGTTCTCTTGACTGTCACAACCCACCAGAGTAGGCATAGCCCGCCAACCCCAAGCTACAATTCGACGTCTTCGGAAACAACGTAGGATCCATTGCCACCCACCAACACCTCAGCAGTCAAGTTAAAAATAAATTGTAATGAGGGTGACTGCAACTATGTGGAATTAACCGGGCGGAAATTTCAAACTCGCCTACAAGAGCACAAATCGGCTACTCGTAGGTTAGACCCAAACTCTCAATCAGCAGCACACGTTGGAGAAACTGTGCATACTTTCGATCTCCAGCGAGCTATCATCTAAGGTCGGTGCAACACAAAAGCAGAACGGCTAACCCTCGAGGCGTGGTTCTCCGATGCCAACTCCATCAACAGGCATATGGACCTTACTGCAGCTTACAAAGTCCTACGTGATCGAAATCGTAGGGCTCAGGACCAAACAACCATACCGGACTTAAGAAGGCCGTACGGAGATAACCTGACGGCGACTTTACTCGGTGAAGAAGAACAAGAACCGCCAGACCGACCAGCCGACACTGGTCCAATCACCTTCCCCCGACTCACAAAGCACGAGATCCGTGCTTGCTACAGCAGCTCTGAAGAGTATAAGCACGCCTTGGAAACAATATTTCTCTCCCCTTTAAATTGCAGATTCTCACCTAAACCTACTATTAAAGACAATCGCAGTTAGGAGGGGCGAAGGTTAAGTGGCTACAGTATCTGTATTGTGCAACTGGCTTGGAATCATTGCGGTAAGTAGCTGCTGGAATATTAAAAAGCAAGAGGTTATCGCACAGTTAGAATAACTGTCGATGGACGCGGGAGCCGCTACTTACGATATACATATGTATAGGCAGAATGATATTACCGACAAGGACAAGGGAGACTGGAATGGCCATTTCGGGCTTATTAACCGTCGTCAGCCAGCCATACCCAAGCCCGAAATGTGGCACACACATGGCTCGAACTCACGACCTGTTTTTTAGAAGTCCACGCCTCTAACCACTAGACCACGAGCCCGTTGCCCTCTCGGTTTTTGATCGGGAATATACAATGGTAGGGGACGCTCACCGATCGTACTTACGGAACTCACTCGTTCCGTTGCGTCTTATGGACTCTCTCCCGAGCCCAACCAGAAGCCGCACAGCGGCGCCTGATATAGGCAGAATGATATTACCGACAAAGACATGAGTGAAGATTCTTGGAATATATATGTATATAGTCAGTGGTGTGGCAAAGGCATCCGGCAAATAATTAATCCCTTTGCATCCATCAGCCCAATGTGTATTTGTCTCTGATGGTAGATGTGTGGATGTAGCCAATGGTCCGTTTCATTGGCTCTTTAAAAAAAATTGTAATCGTCGAGCTGAGAAACTTTTCCACAAAATGCAGTCCTGCGCATACTATGGATCGCCGAGATGTTTTTTCCTAAACACTGACGATCGCCTTAAATTAGTGCGCATGCCCTTGGACATATGCTGCCATAAAAGAGCGTATGGTGCGCCAGATTGACCATCTGGTGCTAGCGACTAACACTCTTAATGTTTCGTGCCGAAATGCACGTACATCTGCGAAGTTTCTTTAACCAGGATCCCATATGCTAGGGTGTCTATACATATTTGTTGTTGACTTAAATGACCGTATCGCGCGATCTCACGGATTGACGGAGGGTGAATAAAAACAAAAAAACGACCCTCACAGTTTTGTGATCAACAAAGTTTACATTAGCCTGTTGCACCACTAAAACTGCTCCGAAATATTCTAACTGCCAGGCGATTTTAAGATGCTCACCTGTTTCTTGAAAGTTTTCAACCATCAATGTAGCCGCAAAATTTTAATTTTATTTTATGGAATTGTCAGAATTTGACGCTACTGATACTTCACCAACCGTCGGACTATACTGCACTTTTGAATTATCGATGTTCCAGTCAATTGTCAAAACTGCCTCCTTTCATGTTATTTGCAAAATTACCCAAACGCCTGAACCACACCGAAATGTGTTCCCGATCAGTGCATAATTTATTGAGTTCAGAAACTGAGCATTGAGCAAGTGGCAGTCGCCATAGAAACAAACGAAAATTTGCAAACGTTCTTGCATTGTAGCAAAAGACAGTTAGAGGAGAGATCAGGAGGCTGTTTTCATTTTCTCAATTTTAATTTTTAATAAGGACGGATTTGAACGCACCGTAGGGATCCTCACCGCCTCAAATAGGGTTAGCGGCTAACAAAACAACCAAAAACGCGAGATTTCGGTAGAAATATTTCACTCAAAATTATTTTGTTACTCTGCTGCAATCGTTTCCTCTGGTAATCATTCTTTCATATAATTCCATTGCCCTTTCTGAGAGGCAAAAAAATTTTTGAAGAATGAGACACGATCGCTAGGACAAGAGCTTTATTAGCCTGGCGTTTTGGATTCCTGTTCGAATCCATCATCAGAAACAAAACAGACACGGGTGGTTCATGCATAAGGAACTGCAGTATTTATAGGATGCTGTAGCTATGCTACGCTTACCGATGAATGTTCACGGCTCCCCCTTTCATCAGGGATCGTTGCACGTGGTGTGATGGCCAACATTCGCGTCGTTAATTGCAGCAATTTCATCACGTGCGTTGGATGTTGGTGTGATGATGGCTCGACAATCAGACGCGCTGACGTCAGGTTAATAAAGCTCTTGTGTCAGTGATCGTGTCTCCTTCTTCAAGACTGCTTCCTGTGACTCGGCTCTTCGCTTCTGTTAGAAAAAAGTTTGTTTTTTGCACTTTGTGAAAACTGTATCCGATTTTAAGCTTGCCTAAACGCGATTAACGGCATTTGTTGCAGTCTAATTAAATTTTACATCCCTACAGAATGTTATACTGCTCCATGGACATCGTTAAATGCCTGTGTTTATTAAGCTGCGCTTTTCTCACCGGCAGAACATGGTATAGTATCACTCTTGACTGCATCGAGAATGGACTGTTGGGATACTAATGGCGCAAAGTGTACCGCCTTACTTCCGTCAAAAATATTAAGAGGTTTCACTTGGTTTCTAAAAATTTCCATTTTTTCGCATAAAGTAAACCGTAAACGTTGGCACTTAGGCAACAGATGCAAGAATTCATTAAGTATGTCGTTGTTTTAGCTAACGCAGTGCAATAACGCCAAGCAAAATTGAGTACCCAAGCGCTGCGCATGGTAAATAAATCAGCCATTTGTCGATTTTTAATGTACTATAGGCCATCTACCACAGAAAAGCGTAACAAAATACTGAAACTTCTTTTATGTGGTAAGTATTATTTAAATGATGACGTCATGCGGATTAGCATGCATTATGACCCACGCTCGTGTCATGCAGTGGTCATAAACCTTTGTGTTTGATGAGAACTGGGTTTCATACTGCAAATCTTTTTAGAAAATCCTTCATTGAACTAAAAATCTCGTAATTACAACCTTTTTGGGTAAGAAATCATAAAAACCTTTATTAGCCATCAAGCAGTTATACGAGTTAAGGTTTTGCAAGTGCTTTGACAAAATGTGCTTGCATTTATAAAGACAGTGAAAATAGGTAAAACATTCACACTACGAATATGTGCATTTTTTTCGCGTGCAATCGCTTCAGGCAGTCGGAGAGGAATGCAAATAAAAGCCGACATTTTGCTAGGAGTGAAATTCCATGGGAGTGCGCTTGATGATAATTAATGTGAAAACTCCGCTTAAATAATCCTTTCAAAATGAACAGAGATTTTGGGGTTTTTCATAACATATTTAACGCACGTAACCTATGTCCCGGTATCCACATCTAAAATAGGCTCTTGTGCGCGTGAGAGCAAAGAAGGCGATGGCTGTGATGCCCATTATTGTAGTCTCGATGGCGCTGGTGTTCGCCTGACCTTGTGGAGGTGAATTTTGGGAAGCCGTTTCCACCGCCTAAACAGATTTTTATATCAAATATTTCTGCTTAAATCTGGCACATCTGCTCGAATGCTCGAGCAATTCTGTCTGTGGATTGCCGCACGTCCAGACATAATCCCTAAAGGTTGGTGGGCGTAAACAGTGAGCATTTTAGTCCCCTCAAGCAGACAGCTTAATGTCGCAGAACGATCGATGTCTGATTGGAAAGAGCTGACTGACGGCGACTGACATTTTTACAGTGAATTTGGATTCACCTATTAGGTTGCAAATGCCTAAAATCAAAAAAACTATAATAGGCATTTTTAATTGCTAAAAACGTATAAACTTTGGGCCTTGTTAAGCGACTCAACTTTTGGTATCCATAATTATGACCATTTGTCCTTTTATTTAAATATCGCTATGAACGAACAGCAGTGTTTAGAAAATATAGCTTTTGTACGCGCTGTATTAATTCAATTTCAAGCCGCTTGTTTCATTGAAGCATGAGAAAACATAGTTAGAAACATGTTCCGCAGTAATATGTAAAAACTAAAATATTTCCTGAAAACGATCAAGCAAAGAATGACAGCTGTTGACAAGTGAAGATAATGCAAGTTTAGGACGGTATATGTTCGAGAAGTCTATAAGAGTGTTTACGGTTGGTTTGTATATTTTGCCGGATTTCTTATCTTTTGCTCATCCCAAATAAGCATTTGATCAAACATAAGCTTGGTCGATGAGATTCAGCAAAACTATTTTCTGAATTTTCTTTAAAATAGTAGGTCTTTAACTTTGCATTTTCCCGTGCTACTTGCAGCCGCTAAGAACTATTAAGAAAAAGTTCAGACATCTTAAAAAATTATTTTCATGACGTTATTTGTTCCGTCTCTTCGGTTTCCGTCTTATTTGTCCAAATATAAATGACTGAATGGGTAGAAAATCAACGAAATACAAAAACATTTTGTCCCTTGCTGACCTAACTCTGCAAAAATACATGGTGAAAGTGAGCTTCATGTTTTGCGCTTTGTGCTTAAGTTACAGGTTTGTTCAAAACATGCCATACCCATTTGCCGAATATAAGTCGGTGTTGCCCGTGTGTATGAATGGATTAGCAGATCGCAATTGTCAGCCTTAACATAATAAATCTTAAAACGAATAATTTCCCAATATTCGGCCTAAGCTCATAAAAATGCATATTAATAAAGCTTCCAATATTTAGCGTATCAGATAAAACAATAACCAAAAATTGAAAGACTGCTTTCTATGAGAGTGTATAGGTTCGGTTTTAATGTATTTTTGTAAGTCCAACGTATGTCGGTCCGACTGGGATGTTTGCTTTTGAACATGTTTATACTCGGTCATATACAAAATCTGCACTTAATAGGAATGTTTTTTAACTTTTGTGAATCATGTTATTCAATTTTATACTATCACAAATTTACCATGGTTTGTATAATGCATATATCAAAATATATCTTTTTAAATACATTCCAAAGGATGCGTATTCCCGAAGAAATAAAAAAATATTTTTGCCCTAGGGTTTTTCTTTTTAATGTGTAAAGTACAAGATGTGTACTTTCTGTGCATAAGGAGATATCATACAAGACTCAGACAATGTGGACTATATTGACCACTTTAGAAGGAGCATTGGTTATTCGAATAGACATTTTATGACCTTAGAGTCTATTACTTACAAGTGTAGTGGCCGAAAAAGCCCTTTCTTGTTGGAAAATCTAGGGGAGACTTAATCCTATTAGATGAATACAGCAAACATATTTTGAGAATTGTCTCTTTTAATCTATATGTGAATATATAAGGACGATGAACGGCCATGACAAACTTAGCATAAATTACGTGGTCACCTCATTTACCAATAGTTGTTTTTGCAAACGGAATAAACAAAGCTTTTTCAAAAGCCTAAATCCTGGCACGAATGAATGTTTTAGAATTTTGCTGTGCGAAAATCACTGCCGGCTCTCCATCTGAGTTTCATTTTATCCGCAAAAAGAACCCAAGACGTAAAAAATGCAGCATAATTAAAGACTAATGCATTCGTGGAGAGTTGATTTTGTTCAAAGAATCAATTCGAAGACATTAAGATCACCGAGAACAAGGTCCTTTATAATCGCGATTAAACAATCCGGAAGATACGACAGCATAAAAAGGCATATGCAAATCGTACGACCGCTTATTACCGGGAGTAAGATAACCCCATTATATGACCCATTTGTTCGCACAGGTTAGTTTTTCCCTTTGTATACAGGCTCCTTCCAAATAGCGTTCTTGCGTGAGTAGGAACTGTTTTTTGGGACGAGGGAGCGTCCACAAGCAAGGAAACGTTTTGTGATGGAAGGAGAAAAATTTCTTCTGAATTTGGGAAGCATTCAAGTAAAAACCGAACCGACGTAACCACCCGGTGTCTTTGGTTCCGCCCGAAATACCAACAGTCATGAGTTCACAGCAATTCATAAAGACCAATTAGTGCGACGTAAAATGCATAAACAGTATTCGACACTTTTATTAGAATAATCTCCTGAGACTAATAAGTCTAAACCGAAGCACTCATTGAGACCTATTAACTGTGTGCCACAATCATCGCATAACCATATCATGATACCGCAATGCGTGTTTACGAACTAACACATACTAGGCAATTCACCCCACTGCATAGTAATGAATTTGACGTGCCTTGAAATTATGAGCATGTTCAAAAACTCATGGCTTGAGAGGCTGCTATCTGAATAGACAAAATGGTCGTCATGATTTGTGGTTTATACGTGGGGTTACTGGCTCGAGGACGGATAGCCAGATCGAGTGACTCCTTAAAATCGTGGCCCTAATGGCGCTGTGATAGCGGGACGCGCGCGGATCGCGTTACCGAACGCATTCGTCCCGCTGTGCATTAAGGCTCTCTCTCGAGCCCTGTCAGCAGCCGTAAAGCGGCGCGTAATAATGGCAGATCAGTATTACCGAGAAAGGCTAGGGAGACCGGATTAGCTATGTCTTTGTCGGTAACGTTATTCTGACTATAAATAGTGCTTCTCAGTCCAAGACTGATTGGTCACCCAGCCTTTAAACGATGGTGGTCCAGGCAACGTCAAGGCTGCATGTCACTCTTTTGGGTCTCAAAGAATGAAACTGTTTCTGATATCAGGATCAGCAAGCAATGTCCGATGTTGTTGTTAGTTGAAATCCTGCTCAAATGTTTGTTTTGGTCCGGAGGATGTGTTGATACGCCCAAGTGCGCGCCCGACCGTCCCAGTCACCTGGGTGATCTCTCGCCTTCGGTCTTCTTGACTATGTGTTGACACCGTGTCAGGAAAGGGGGGGAGGAGGAGAGAGTTTGGTAGATGTTGCGAAAGTCTACTCTTTCTATCAATTAGCTTACTCAAAAGTCACAGTGCCTGCCTCGCTTTGCTGTTGAAGAGACGGTGGATATTTTGGGGCACAACGGCCGAACTATAAATCTGTATTTTGGAAGAAGAAGAAGAGACGAGCACCGGAACACTTCGTTTATTATCCTGAGCTTTCAGACTCGTACAGGAGTCCATCGTCGGAGTTAGTGGCAGAAACAGGACAAACGGCAGTTATAAGGCACGTAGGCCCAATCATCGACCGACGTCGCATAACTGGAGGTGACTACGAAGGGCTCTGTAGGCCGGTGCCAGATCGATAAATCGATTGACCGAGTTCTCATCTGAGGCCCAGGCTTCAATCAATTCTCGGCCTGTTTTGTTTCCGGCGTGGGCGACTATTTTGGCAGCTGCAAAGTCAAACTCGTGACCCATTTCGTAGGTGTGGGCGGCCACTTGTGATAGTGCGTCGCCTCGCCGTACAGCCAGCTTATGTTCGTGTATGCGCGATCCGAGCATGCGTCCAGTCTGTCCTGTGTAGTTACAAGGACAATTTTGACACGGGATGCGATACACTACTCCCGATTGCTCTTCGGGTTTTAACCGGTCTTTGATTTTCATGACCCTGTTGCGCATGGTGGCTTTGGGGCGATGTGTAATTCCAACACATAGCTCCGCAGCAATTCGCTCGGTCGCTTCTGAAACACCCTTGATGTATGGCAGAGAATGCCATATCGTCGGTGGTGTTGATGTCCGAGTTCTCTGGTGGCGACCGCGTAGGCAGCGACTTATGAATGCCCTCGGATAGCCATTTTGCACAAACTTGTCGCGGAGATAACGGGCCTCACGTGCTCTGTCCTCCGGTTTGCTGCAACGAGTTTGGATCCTTTTGAAGAGTGTCTTCACGCAGCTTCGTTTGTGAGCCACCGGATAGTTGCTGTGAAAACTGAGAAGCTGTGTGGTGTTCGTTGTCTTCCTATAAACCGTCGTTTCAAGTTCACTGTTAAGGTTTCGTCTGACGAGCACATCCAGGAAGGGCAACTGCTGTTCCTGTTCTTCTTCCCTCTTGAATTTTATATCAGGGAAGACGGCGTTGAGCAGGCTGTGGAAATGTTGCAGCGTGTCCTTCTTTACGAGGACGAACATGTCGTCAACGTAGCGTCGCCAAAACACCGGTTCATGTTGGTGGAAGGCAATCTTTTCTAACTCCTGTAGGACCAGTTCTGCCACCAAACCGGGGACCGGTGAGCCCATTTGGGTTCCCTTGATTTGTTCATAGGTCTCTCCCGCAAAAGTGAAGAAAGTTTGTTGGCGGAATTCAAACAGCCTCATTAGGTGTTCAATTTTGAGGGCATTTTGAGTCTCATCGTACGCCTCTTCAAGTCTCTTGCGCAAGACTTCGCGGGCCACGTTTGGTAGGATGGATGTGAATAACGACGTCACATCGAAGGAGACCATAATTTCATCCGATTGAATTCTCCGACCTCGGAGGTCTATGGGGAATTGAGAGGCTGATCGAACTGAAATAGTCGAATTGCCTTGGAGGAACTTCAGTTTTGAGTACATCCACTTTGCCAAATTGTAGGTGGGGCTGCCTTTTAGGGCAACGATTGGCCGAAGTGGGACATTTGCTTTATGGATTTTTGGCAGACCATAGAATCTGTCTACATTGCATGTCGTTGTGTGGCTTCTGGCCGTCTAGAGAGAGAGACCCAAGGCACAAATGGATGAGTCAGTTCCGTTAAGCGATCGGTTCGCCCCTCTCTACCATTGCTACTATACTCGGTCGAAACCGAGAGGACAACGAGACTGTCACAGGCTCGGGTCTCGGAGGTTGCAAACATCGGGGTTAATTAGGGCTGCCGCAGACGGCTGAAAAGCCAGAAATAGTTGGAGGCACCCACAGGTCGTTCTTACGGAACTCACTCGTTCCGTTGTGCCTTACAGGCTGGGAGACTGGAATTGCCATTTCTGGCTTATTAGCCGTCGTCAGCCAGCCATAAACAACCACAAAGTGTGAAACACTCGAGGCTGGAACTCGCAACCAGTTACTTAGAACTCCACGCTTCTAACCACTGGACCGCGAGCCCGTTGCACTGTCGGTTTCGATCAGGAATTTACAATGGTAGGAGGAACTGACCGATCGTTCTTACGGAACTTACTCGTTCGGTAAGGCATAACGGAACGAGTGATTTCCGTAAGAACGGTCGGTGGGCGTCCCATACTATTGTATATTCCCGATCGAAAACCAACAGGGCAACGAGCTCGTGGCCCGGTGGTTAGAAGCGCGAACGTCGAACTAACAGGTCGCGAGTTCTATCCTTGGGTATTCCACACTTCGGGGTTGGGTATGACTGGCTAACGACGTCTAGTAAGCCAGAAATTGCCATTTCAGTCTCCCTTGTCTTTATCGGCAATTTTATACTGTTTTAATGGTACTGCCACATAGATAAGATCTAGGTGGCCTCATTGTCGCCGAAGGTGGTCGTTGTGCGGGAATCAGATCGTTTGTGACATGCGCCAATGTCCGTTTAACTTTGTCAGCCGCTGCGTCAAAGCCCAACCACAATCAACGTGATATTCTCTTGTCATGGGTGACCATGAGGCCAGCGCGGCAGATTCTACGCACGTTTGAAGCATTATGACCTGGTGCACGTGAAAGTTACTGTCTTACGCACACTTCATAGTGAAAACATCGTAGACTTCGTCGAGTATTAATGTTGAACTGCATATATGAATGAAAGTATGTACACTAGTTAAACGCAAAAACGACTAGTGGAGGGATCATTTGGGCGTCTGCGTAAATAGCTTTTAAAGTCAGGTAACACAGTCAACCGATTTACTTTGAGCAGACGCCTCCTAAATATGGGACGCTGTTTATTCAGAAAGTAGCATCCTCGAATGCAGTCTACATACAAGGGGAAATATCCGACCTTTATATATAACTGATCACGTGGTAAAAGTGACCTTGCATGAGATATCCTCGGTCCTTTGATTCATACACCCCTCTGTTTGCTGGGCATTCTCCCCTTTGTTTATCTTGCATCTAAGTGGCCACGTCCTCAGGCATCTATAGACTAATTCCTCTAAAATTCTTTCGACCCGTTCTCTATAGACTAGATGTTAACAACGCCATTAATTTTCTGGAGGCAGTTGATAGGTCGTCGCATATTTTTGTTATCGCTACGTTCGTCTTCCTGTATTCCTTTTAAAAACACCCATTTCTAAATTTATTCTAGATTTCTTAGTTGGCTTTTTGTCTTTATGTGGACCACAATACGCACATTGGCATATGGCCTGTAGTATTTACATTCACAAGAGGTCTGGACTTGTCCCTGGTAAACTTTCGAGGTAAGACGAATTAATACGCTGGCAGTAGCAGTTGTCGAGTGTCATTACCCGGTCTGCCAGGTAGTTTGGCGTTCTTTTATCAGCGTGTTCTATAAGACAACCTAGTTACTATGGATGCGACAAAAAGACAATTTCTGCTCTGAAGTCGATTTCCTTGCCAGATGTCTTGCTGTCCCTAGGGAGAAAGTTAGGCATACATTTAGCCCGTAACGACGCAAAGCACATAGCAGTTCGGAGTAATCCTTCCCTTAACCCAACGCATATTTTTCTTCGAGTTGTGAAAATCCCCACAACTATATTCAGAAGACAAAGTGGCGAACGAACGTTGCTTTCGATAACGTCTCGTCAGGCCAGTACAGTAATATGAGACGGGTTACAGTGAGTGAACAAATCGATGAGTTAGTTTTTAAAATACAGGCTAGGCAAGTTTGGCGCAGAACGTTGTATGCGGTTAGTCAGCCTTTGACCACGATAAGCGCGGAGCATGAACGAGGTCCTTCTGGGCGCATAGGGTCGGTTTTCGTTACTTGATGGCAGTCGCTTCTGCTGTTGATAACAGGCGCTGGCCCACTAGTTTAGGGTAGCCCGTGGAGACCTTATAAATCACAGGAAATGCTTCAGCGATGTCCACACGATGCCCTGTATCTACTGAGTGCGCAAGGATAGCGCCGACTATTCTCCTAGTTTCACCTCTTGCCAGTCATGCGGGAAGGTGCTCTCGTATTTTTTGGAAAGGCGCCGACTCGTACGACCAATATAACCCGCTCCATAAGAGCAAGTGAATGAGTAAATGCACATTGAGGCGGTCTGATGTGGAAGCCTATCCTTGCCTTCTCCGCCTAGAATAGGTTTATTAGAAAGTGATATGCGAACCCTTGCTGCTAAAAAGGTTCTCGAGACAGCTTGGTGAACGCGACTTCTTAGGAGTTCACTCGCATCGTCTCCTTGGAAAGGGATTTTGAGGAACAACGTTTTCTTGTCATAGGTCAGCGTGGTGAGTTTCGCCGGCCGTTTGGCAAGGTTTTTTGCAATGAACCTGTCAGGATACCCGTTTTAGCGAAGCAAGTCCTGGATTTTCTTGAGTTCCTCTCTGATACCATCTGTTGAACGAATTTTTCTAGCTCTTTGTGCCAAACGCCTGACTAAATTTAGTTTTTCTTGGAAAGGCATGAACCCAACGAAGTTTATGTTTGTCCAGATCAGGTTTTCTTCAGATAGACGCTCCTTTGCATGCTGCCGTCAAGTTTCCTGTTTAGAAGGACATCTAAGAGAGGAAGCGAACAGGTCGATAACATCACCGACGTGAATTTGGTCGACATGAGGCGGACCTTTTTCAAACTAATGACGTGCGTCATAGCAAAAGTCAAAATTAATCTCAGTTCAACCTGTCGCAGAAAATGGACCTAAATTCAAGAAACATTTCTAATTATTTGAAAACTTGACTAAATATACCAAGCAAAACTCCTACCTAATAATGGGTTAATTTATGCAAGATGATAACAGGAGTAAATTTAAGGATAAGCGCAACATTGTTTACAAATAATGATCGTTTAGGAAAATACAAAATGCCTTGAACACCAAAAATGTGTTTAATAAGTAAACTGAGATTTAAAGGTACGCAAATCCTATTTACGCAAATAAGAGTGTAATTTGAAAACCTCAGTCGAATAACTAGAATGTTTCCTTTTAATGAAACACGCACGTATGGATCATTTAAGAATCAATGCAACCTCAATTATGGCGGTAAACAGAAAATCCTCCATTTGAGTATAGTTTTCAAAATGGTTTTGAGAGAAAAGACTGCACTGGTTCTTGACTTCAAACTGTTTCACTTGCGATTGACTGAGGCTAATGGGATTTCACTTGTGGTTATCAATAGGCACGTCGAAGGAATAAAACCAGTTATAAAATCACATACTGACAATCTGCTTTATGCCTTAAAAACTTGAATATAATTAGCCCATGTAAGGATGGGTGTTTAGAGATGTATTCTGCCATAAAATCTCCTTCTGGTTTTTAATGACGGTAGGTTCCTTTGCATTTCAGAGCGTTATAGAAATATCGATGTCGGCTGTCCAGTAAGCTAGGTTATGTGCCGCGTGTACCAACCCTTCAAAGTATGATATTCCTTGAAAGCATTTGTTAATGGATTGAGCCTTTGAGGTTCCTTAGTACGGACATGGCCGTTTGAAAATCTGCCACGAATCTAAATAATCGTCCGTAAAGTAAGCAGACAAAAGTATACCCTGCATTAGTAGGAAATTTAATCTTATGTTCTGCTTCCTTCAGAAGAAACGTGACGAAGTTTTATGATAGCAAATCCCCACAAAGTGTCCTTTTTCTAAAGCAATATGAGGAAATTCAAGGGCTTGGCCGGCTTCTGCACTTCCTAAAAAAGGCCAAAACGTTTCATCTGCAAACGCTAGAAGTTGCTTCTCTCTTTGAACTGGGGGCCCTATCACTTCCATTATTTACCGTTCTACAAGGGAGTTACGATATAAATATTATCGAAACACAGAAGAAGGTGTGATCGCTTTGGTTCCCTTTGGATGTTGAGAAGGAATATACACGATCGTAGGCAAAATAAAATACTAATTTTTGCCGACCCAAACGTTTTGCGAGCTCTTTCTTAGATGATGAGAATCTCGAAAGCCGCCAACCGCCTCTTCATACCACTCAGAGTTGGGGTGACACACAAACCGGGGACAGCTATCAGGCACTAGCTCGTAAGGCCAAAAGATCCACTGCCAAAGCAGGATGCGTTTCCAGTTGTTAACCCGGTTTGGTGCAGTGAGCAGACTCCAGTACATATCGGTCTCATTAAATAACTGTCATACAGTGCTCATAAACCATTGAAATTGATGAGGACTGGGTTCCACACTGAAAATCTTTCTAAAGAAGCCCTTTTCTTTACGATAAATTGCATAGTTGCAGCCTCTTTGGTGTAAAAAATTAAAGACAAATTAATTTGCCATCAAACAATTTTGCAAGTGTTTTGACAAAATGCG
The DNA here is from genome assembly GCA_902702965.1 of Spirometra erinaceieuropaei. Classification (NCBI taxonomy): domain Eukaryota; kingdom Metazoa; phylum Platyhelminthes; class Cestoda; order Diphyllobothriidea; family Diphyllobothriidae; genus Spirometra; species Spirometra erinaceieuropaei. The sequence continues at coordinate 1,791,624 of CACRXP010000026.1, forward strand.
TTTGAATTTATAAAGACAGTGAAAACAGTTAACACATTCACATTATGAATATAGACATATTTTTCGCGTGCAATCTCTTCAGGCGGTCGGAAAGGAATGCAGACAAAAGCCGACATCTTGGCAGGAATGAAATACCTTGGGAATGCACTAGATGATAGTTAATGCAAAAACCCCACTAAAATTATCCTTTCAAACTGAAAACAGATTTTGTTAATCGGATCTGGTGCAGTTGCAGGCAAAGGGACTACGTCACGGGGAATTGGAGACTGCTTTGAATGCGAATGGTCATGTATGTAGTAGTATGACCAGTAGTCACTGTGACAACGACCCATCTGCCGAATAGTCATCACGCCAAGAAACCACGGCTATTGACGACTCAGCTACAGACTGACTAGCAGTCATCTCATCAACTGGAGCCGCCGCCGCTGAACGCACATACTGCCAAATACAGTGTGCATGTCGCTGAGTGGCCACCACGGCCAATAAATACTGTGCACCGTTTTTTGTGGCTGTCTCGGATGGCGGATCTGAGTAAGAATCTGAGATGTCAGACTAACGAGCTATTTATTTCAGAAATTTCAATGTTCTGCTGCAGCCTTACCTGTTCAGCTTCTGCATTAAGTATTAGTCTAAGCCAGACCGTAGTAAAAACCTTCATGCGACTTGGTAAAAAGTAAGATAACCATTTGATAATGTAGTCGCACATTTTAGAACAGTATCGGTTCGTTAAAACAACGAACTGTCTTCAAGCGTTATTACCGGGTTTTCAGGCGTAAAATGACAAATTTACAGATCAGAATTTCTACGACCGACAAAATAGTCAATTTTCGGTAAGATGTGGTTTAGTAGCCCCACCTGATAGACACAATAATGTTGAGGTTGGGGCACGGTTAAGGTTTAGGGTTAAGGATTATGGCTAAGAGTTAGGGTTAACGGTTAGCGTTAAAGATAAAGGGTTGTGGTTAGGGGTTAGCTGTTAACGTAATGATTTCTCAACCATTCAAAGTACAACCGCGCATTCCTAATAGCTCTTCGTCTGCATACAACTTCTTGACCTCGTCGCCTATGCGTCCCCAACTCCACCCGTAAAACCTCCTATTGCCACTGGCCCCGTGTTAGAGAGGACTGAGGTTTGTTCCCTTCAGGTGGGGCTATCAAACCACATCCGACCCATTTTTCCAGAAATAACATGTTCAACTACGGCCAGCGCAGACTGATCTATGAGAATTTAAAACTCGATCTCAAAATGGCAAGATTTAGTAAAATTTTGAAATTTAGATCACAGCCTTCTCACAAAAAAGCGCGAAAAGTTGCGTACATTTAGTTTAGGACGGCTATTAGCGCAGATACTTGTCAATATGCAAAGCAGCTTAAACTGGCGCTCAATTTAGTGAGCATTATGCTTGGTTATGTTATTGAGAATGTGAGTTTTTTTAATTGGCTAGACGATAACTTAAAATAAGTTTTAAGTTGCATTAAGGTAATCATCATCTTTTCACGAATGCATTTCACTAGTTTGGTCACATACTTGTTTGCTCTTCTTCCAGATTATGGATTTATACTGTTTATTTATCAGATGACAATTTGTACGATAATCTGAGTTAATTGGTCATTTCGATGAGCGGTTTACTTGCTAATACCATCAGTTTTTATTTCTCTGTATTTATTAGACACTTGCAAAGCAAGTCTTGAATTATTTGAAATCACGGTCCGTTTGAATATGGTTACAGCAAAACAAAAGATGCCTGCGTAGCTCATCACTTCTCTTGTCGTAAAGAAACAAGGTTTCTATTCATAATGTTGAGGTTTTGTATTTTCCTGAAAAAAATGAGATACGTTGTGTAAATAACTGATTGTGCCAATAACAATGTTAGGAAAAAGGTGCATTAATTACTGGGTGTTTTTCGGGAGTCTTGAGTAAATCCTTTTAGGCAATTGTGGGAACTTCGGCAGTCTTGGTGGAATTCAAATCCAAAAGAGAAAAGGCACGAATGAGTTCAATCTGGTTAACTGACAGATGTTGAGACTTGACGCAGAGACAGAAAAGTCCTAAATCAGCAAATCTACGCGTACCACACACAGCCCCTTGCTCTTACACAAAGCGCCACAAATTCAAGCAGGGGTATTGGATCCTAAGTTTATTAGAACAGCAGGGGGCCACAGGAGATGTCGAGCTATAATAACATATGTTCAAATTGATAGTCGTAGCAAACTGAGAAAAGAGAAACCGAAAATCTGACTTCTGAATGCCACTGAGTTCATACAAATGGTATGTCTTATGTAATGTACTAATAAACAACTCCTCTGGAGCCCAGGGAAATTATAAGAGATTTTGTTGGTTTCGTCTCCAATGGAGGCTAGTTTCGAAATGTAAAAACTTGATAGGGGTCGGCTTTACTGCCCTGGTTCCAATTTTTACCGCAGTTTGGACGTTACAAATATAATAAAAAGAGGGAGGATGCTGAAATCGTTAGTGGGAGAGTAGACAAAACTAAAACGTAAAATGACAACCTGAAGTCTAGGTTTAAGGTTCTTGTTAGGTTTAAGGGATCCAGTTAGAGATAGGGTTTGCATTACGGTTCAAGTTTACGTTCAGTGTCAATGTTGGGGCTAGGTTTATTGTTGGGATTAGAGTAAGGCTACGGTTAGGGTTATGATAAGGATTAGAATTGAGATTTGGCTTGCGACTACAATTAGTGTTAGGGTTCGGGTTGGAATAAAGGTTATGAATGGGACTTGGGTCAGGGTTACGGTTTGACTTGGGGTTAAATTTTGTGTTTGATTTAGGGTTCACTTTGGTGCTAGGTTAAGGGTTAGGTTCAAATTTACAATTCCGTTAAAAATTAGATTTTCTTTTGAGGCTGCTGTCGGGTTTACCGTTGCTGCTGTCTCGCTTGTCTCGCTAGCTGGGTTCGTTACGGGGATCTTAAACTTTCTTTAGTCCTACGGCAGATTTATCAAACAGTACGCTGTTTTTCCTGTTTCAGCCTCTGCTACTTTCCCCAATAACGATATCAGCATCCAACTTTGTCCTAATATACATTAAATGCCTACATTTCACTTACACTTAAGACCAGGACAACGTAGCCGACTCTTGCTAAGTGCCGCATTTAAACGTTTATCTTATCTTTTGGAGGTACCATTTACTGGAAGCTCCAGCATAATGGGTGTAATATAGACGCCTGAGAATGAATTTTTCAGTAGCAGACTCAAAAAAGTTTCTTCTTGTTTGGGAGACCAAACTCCGGAAACTCTCCAAACATTATTTTTCATATCTGCCGAAAATTCGAAAATTGCAAATGATACCTAGAGTATTAGAGGATAAAACGTTCAGGCGACTGTTAGTAACGTTGCTGGGAACAAACCAAAGCAGTAAGATCACAAAGCCAGTTAAAATGCAAAATCGGACATTTGAGTTTTGATGATCTCAGTGGGTTCGTAGGCCAAGGACGAACGATTTGGCCTAGAACTTCTGCTGCTGACAAATATATATCACGGGTATGCTGGCAAAAATGAAGGAGAAAACAGCATTTGCCTTCATCCTACGCGTGCTAAATCCCATCTTAAACCTAGTCTTTCAGGTTTAAACAAATAGGAGAAATTAGCAGGCAAGTCTCGGCATTCCACTGATATACAATTTTTGTACAGCCCGCAGGCATCAAATCAAATGTTTGCACATCGATTCGTGAAGGCGCGGCGACAACTGTTGTCGCGACATCTCGCCGACTTGAATGGCTTAAATGTGTCTAGATGCAGCGAGATTAATTCACGCTTCGCCAACGTTTTGACAGTCGACGAAATGCCAGCGCATCACACAATGGCAGATTAACGTTGAAATTCTAGCTAAAAGTCCTCTACTCATTTCCCGAAGTAGATGGCGTAGGCTATGAAATGCTTTGAGCTACATCCAACTGATCATTTCTGTCCGCATGCCTTTAATTGCCTCAGATTTTACAAAAAATTCCTTTGTTTTAGGCAGAATGCTTTTTTGTGAATCTTGTTAAGAAAAAATTTATGCCTTTAGTTAGAATCAACGTTACTATAAACTTAAACGAATGCCTACGTCACTGCCGGGACTAGACTGCGTATGTGCGTCACACCCCGTTTTTCATCGAGAGAACTCCAATCAAACGATGATTATTAATAGTTTCTGCTTTGCAGCCGAAAACAATCTCTATCATTCAAGGAATTGTGAAGATATAAAAATTATTTGAAATTTTCGTCAGGAAAAAATAAAGGACATGAAAAGGATTTCTTTATTGTTCAGGAGCAACGTCCTTGCGGATCACGGGATTTATTTTTAGTTTTTTCAGAGATGACGTGTCGTGTTTTGTGAGTCTGCGTAAAAGATAGGAGGCCACATCTTCACTAGAATGCTTTGGAGAACTTACTACTTACGCGCATGTCTTTATAAGCCGCACAACGTTTTAGAGAATGTTGAATTGGGTAATTTATATGATGCTCATGGATTTATAGTTACGCATTATTCGCACGACTAGGATTTTTGTATATTTCAAATTTTGTTTACACGTTTAACAACAAAATTTATGATTTCTTTATTTTTCCAATGCTAAAAAGTTATATTTTCTACGAAAGTAGGCTCTCTTCCTATGTTTTTTTTGTAATTTTACGTTTCTTGAAGGTTATAAGCCATAAACTGGGAGTTTTGGTTGCTAGTAATCTGGCCATTTCAGAGTAAATAACATTTTAAATTTACACCATCGCTTAAGGAGTTTTGACTGTTTTATGCTGGTAAAACGACGTAATTACATACACAGTAACGGCCCAAGTGCCAAGAAATTTGTTTGAATTTGCATTATGTCGTTGTTTTGCAGAATCTGACTAAACTTGGCTTAAATAATGATTTCTCGTTTCATGCTTAATTCAAAGCGCCTACAACTTCTTGATATTGCTTTCTGGTAAAAATAAAAGTTTAGCCCCGAAAAGGGGGAAATTAAGCCGAAGACCAGCTGAATAATTGATCCCCATGCGATTGCTTGATGTGGCGGCGGAATTTTAGCAAAACAAGTACCCTGTCCCTTTGACTACTTAACAATGGGCCATTATGTAACAAACATGGAAATTCATTCAAATTAGGTTTACTTATATTACCCTGAATGTCGGCTGTTTAGGAAACGGCTAGATTTGAAGGTGCTTCTTGGTGTAATTTTGTCTTCCCCCGGCAGATGGTCTCAAAAATTGTTCCCCATTAATACTCTAGTTTCCGTGAAAAGCAAGTAATGTTGCGTTTGATTGAGTTTTAGAACGACAACGCTAGCGTGAGAACTTAAATTGAACAGATTAAACATTTTTTAAAATAATTAGTCACAAAAAACCTAAAGAATGATGTCCTTAGTAGGAAACGCATGTTATAGAAGGAGATTTTTATACCAGACCCCAAGCAAACATGTTTTTAAAAATGTGCTGTTAATAGGTAGCTAAAATACACGCTATCAAAAAGTAAACAGATTGCTTTTAACCCCTGGCTCATTTAAGATATTTGAGCTTAAACAAGCAAAATACACTCTCCGTTTAACCTACGTAACCGCAAACGTAGTTGTGGCAAATACAGGTAAAACGAATGCACATAAGCAAAAGACTGGGTAAAAACGCTCCTTTCCCTGATTACTTTCTACAAGTTCGTGATTTGCCGATAGAGCAAACGTTCATCATCTCGCCTACTATCCTGTTCGTTCATTTGACCTTAAGTCGATTTTTACCTAAGTGTCGATAGGTAAGAGCTTCGAAGAGAACGAGGAAACATGATTAGTTTACAGACGGAATTTTTGCATAAATTAACAACCCAAAAGAAGGATAGCTGCGAATTAACGATAGGTGTGAGTTGCCTCTATAATAAAACTCAAAAACCAATTTTGACTGATCAAGCAGTCGGTTCGCATCGTTGTTTGCATTTTGAATAAAACAACATGTCTCTACTCGACGTTTTGTATAGATGTGGATGTCAAAACAGTGTAAATATCAGGATTCTACGGCATGCCTTTATTCAGCGGACTTGAAAACGGTCAGAAGACTTGTTTAATTTGTCAATAAATCTACTATGCAAAGTCTGGGATAGTGACACTACTTTTCGTTTCAAATACTAGCAAGTGCACGGTAGGAAATATGTAGCATTTTTAAAGAGGAAAAAATAACTCACCATTGCTCTCAGACATTGAAGCGCTAACGGGGGTAGCGCGTGATGGCAAACTTTTTTTCAGACAGTTCATGGGAGGCGGGGGTGGATCACTTTCAGATGTCGACGAGCATGACTATAAATTGAACATGACAGAAGACTCAGTAAAAGCGTCCAATCAACTTGGAGTGTGTATATAACCTAGACAGGAGGACGAGACAGAAAGAAGGGAATGATAAAAATTGAAAATAAAACGCGGTAACGAAAATGACAGTGACGAGGAAGCAGCGCAAAAGGCTGTTAGGTTACCTCGTCAAAGCTAGCTGAACGACATAATTTGATTTTCAACAATTAATGCGGTTGAAGCTGCTGACAGGTGAACGAGTCACCGAATAAACCCCTTTGATAAAGAAACGAGGGAATTTATTTAAACAGCAAACTCCAACCCAACCTCCTCGCAGAAGGGAAAACCATCCCACATGATTGCAACTTACGAAGTCTTAAATATGCAGAGAATCTCAACTTATGTTCAATAAAATACATGTACTTAGACGACCTGCTCAGAGTGGCAAAAGCGACAGCCTCCATGTCCGGTTGGTCGCTTGCGGCGCGCCTAACTCAGTCCTCGGCGTGCTGACCCTGTGGCGTCGATCCATATATTAAGAATACATGTAGGCGAGCGTAGGTTTGTTTTCGATTAATTCTCGATAAATTCCTTTATGGCACGCCTCTTGAATCTCCTCTAGCCGATGTCTTTACGTGTTAGCGAGAGAAATTCCAACTAAACGATCGGATCGATATTTTGAAATGTTAGGGTCTAAACAAAGGTCATATTTTCGCAATCGAAATCATTAAAACCGACATGACGGTCCTCCAAAATGCTGTAAATAAGACATATCCGCCGATTTAGCATAGAAGACTGGAAAAGTTTACTTAAGGAGTATAAACTGCGCCATTCGCGCAAATGTTGTTAATTTACGATACAATATGGACCCCGGTAAAGATTTTTTGCGATTTATAAGGTCCTCCTGAGCTTCCCAGAATTACTGGCGCGGCGTATGCTAGCAACAGGAGAAGCGACCGCTAACAAAAAAGATATCAGGTCTTTCGCGCACAGACGAACCAGGTTCAGGCCTCACGCCTATAGCGATCAAGGGTCGAGTAACTACCTGCAACTCTCTGCACTTTTCAGTTCTTCTTCCCACTGGTATTGGCTCTTATTAACACCTCTCTCACTCACCATATTCCCACATTTCCGCTGTGTTTTGGAACGACTTTTAATCACTTACTCCAACCACTGACATGATTTACTCACCCGCGCCCCCATAAAAATCTGCTGGCCTGACGAGGAGTTGTCGAAAACAAATGCCTGCTCGCAAACTGGTCTTATTGATACTACCATGGGAAGTCTCACAACTCTAAAACGATCCCCATTCTGGTCATCAATGATTGGCCGCATCCATGGGTGGCTTAGGCTTAACCCCAAATCCCCCATTGGTGGTTAAAACATCAACAACTAGCCGTCGTCCAGGTTGAACAATACGCGACCACCAAGACCAGTACTCGTGACTTTTCAGTTAAATAATTCTCATTATCGATTATCGCTCCACGACATTATTTAAATTACGGACGAAATGGGGCCAAAAAATTGACCACGGTAACAACTGATAAAAATCGGAAAGAAACTCCTAATTCTTGCAATTTAGAAGCAATTACATGAACGCATATGCTCCGATGACCCAATAAGAGCTTTTTAAATTAATATTTACGACCATACAGCTGAGATTTGGTGCAATAAGTAGAGTTTAAACACAAATTTACTTTACAAAGGTTGTCTTTAACCAGCTAAAGCTGTTTTCTATCCATTGGTACAGGTGCGCTCACCGATCGTTCTTACGGAACTCACTCGTCCCGTTGTGCCTTACGGGTTCTATCTCGAGTCCACACAGCAGCCGCGCAGCGGCGCATGACATAGGCATCATGTTATTACCAACAAATACAAGGTAGACTGGAATGGCCATTGCTGGCTTATTAGCCGTCGTCAAACCGTAAGGCAAAACAGAACGAGTGTGTTCCGTAAGAACGATCGGTGAGCCCCCCTCTACCAGTGTATATTCCCGATCGAAACCTACAGCACAACGAGTCCGTCGCTTAGTGGTAAGAACCGTTGGACTTCTAACTAGCAGGTCAGGTATTCGATGACGACGGTTAATAAGCCAGATTTGGTCATCACAGTCTTCCTCGTCTTTGACGGTAATAACATTTTTCCCAGCCATTACTGATATCATAATTTTTTATTGATATTTATCATCTTTTATATGTTTTTATCATGTGCATTTTCCTTTTTGGCATGCTTGTTAAATTGGCCAGATCCAGTTTCTAAATCCTATTTCATGGCAATTCGCTGTTTAGATCGAACAGTGACTTTTAACTGTTCTGCTCTATTTCATTTTTCGTAGGAGTTAACACTTTGTCTTCCAGTGGAAAACCAGTCGGTGCTAATCTTCCAGACGTCAACAAATACTGATGCTACAAAATTAAACTCTACAAGGCAACGGCTCTCAGAAGGTGTTATCTGTACTCTGCTGATACGAAATCAGCTACGCATCTGTTGAACAGAAAGCAAACATTGTCTTCCTCCCAAATGCGACAGTATCTACAGCACAGCCATATGGTCACTAGGTATTATTAGGAAACGTACCCATAGTGCCGCCAGCCGCGCCTTCTGAGGGCCTACTTTACGCATCCCTGTCGAACGACGGGCGGATATTTTAGTTAAGTTGTTCTTGTAAAGTTGCGACTGGGCACAATTTGAACGGAAGAAGAAGTTATGGACTGGCTAGACTTACAAAAGCCACGAAGACACGGCAATAGAAACCTTCTATAGAATAGTCCACCTTGCGCCAAATTCCAGAAACGGGTACCTAGCCAGGCGCCCTCGCCGGACTGTGACCCCGACCCTGAACCTAAAACTGGCCGTAATCTTCCTGAGGTATAGAGCATGAGTCCTATATCATACCTGAAAGCCTGCTAAAATGGCGGTTTTGTGAAAACAAGTTCAATGTAAACTTACTAATAGAAGAAGACGGGAAGGCGAACGCTGGGACCAATGGTTAATTTATCCGACGTTTCGAACTCTCACGCGAGCCCATCGTCAAGGAATGAAAAAAACTGTACAGCTCGTCGTGTATTTAGCTCACCTCTGCCGGGGTGACCTCTAGCTGCGCCGTTGATTCGTTCACACAGTGCTTGATAGGCGATTGGCAGATCGATATGTCGATTAATCGCGTCCTCAGTTGAGTGCCACGCTTCCTGCAGCAGGCGCGCAACTCGGTTGTCTGACTGTCCTAGTATTCTCACGCTCCCAAAGTCAAAGGCGTGTCCTGGCGAGGAGGCGTGGTCGGCTACCAAAGAGAGTTTATCCTTCCGTCGCACGGCCAATTCATGCTCATGCAATCTCGTGCGGACCTGTTTTCCGTTTTCACCAACATAACTGGCCTGACCGCAATTGCAGTCTATCCGGTAAATGACCCCCGATTTCTGATTTATGGGAATCGGATCCTTGGGCTGCATGAGTTGCCGGCGGATGGTGGCTTCAGGTCTGTGTGCGACGCCGATCCCAAATTCGCTCACCAGTCTGGCGAATTCTTCTGACAAACCAGCTACCTACGGCACTGCGCGCCAGCACTTCGGTTTCGGCTGCCCCTTCGATTTTCTTCCCCGGGTTTCTCGCCTGCACTTTTCGATGAAATTCCCAGGGTAGCCGTTCATGGTGAAGAGTTTCCTCAGGAACTGAGCCTCGGCCTTCTTGTCGGCTGACTCTGTGCAATGGGTTTCTACCCGCCGGTAGAGTGTACTTACGCAGCTGCGTTTGTGCGAAAGGGGGTGGTTGCTGAGAAAACTCAGAATACGAGAGGTATTTGTCGCCTTTCGGTAAACTGTTGTTTTTAGTCCCCCATCGCCTTTTCTCTGGACTAGTACGTCGAGGAACGGCAACTGGCAATCTTTTTCCTCCTCCATCGTGAACTGGATATCTGGGAAGATCGAGTTCAGATGTTGCGTGAATTCCCCAATCCTGTCCCGATTGATGATGACAAATGTGTCGTCAACATACCGTACCCACAATCGTGGTCGGTAGTGGTCAAAAGCCAGTGCCTCCAGTCGCTGTAACACTGCCTCAGCAATCAAGCTGGATAACGGCGACCCCATCGGTGCGCCTTTAACTTGTTCGTACGTGGCTCTATTGAAGGTGAAGAAGGTCTTCACGCAGTGTTTCAGGAGATCGACAAGGTGTTTTATCTTAAGTTTGTTGTCGGTCTCGTTATAACGTTGCTCTAACAAGGTTTGCACAGTTTCAACCGCGAGATGTTGTGGGATGGAAGTGAAGAGTGATATCACGTCGAAAGATATCATCACTTCGTCATCTGTAAGTTGAATACCTTGCAGTTTCTCAAGGAATCGTTCTGCTGAGTAGATGGCAGTTTCAGAACCTTGGGTTAGGAATTTCAGACGCTGGAACAGCCACTTAGCCAGGCCAAACGTTGGTGTGCCTCTTAGAGAAACGATCGGTCGTAGGGGGGTTCCCGGTTTATGGACCTTGGGTAGACCATAGAATCTCGCGATCGCGGAATCCTTTGGTTTCATCCTCGGCCAGTCAAGCTGTGTAATCGATTTGACTTCCGAAGACTTGCCAGGTCCTTGTTGATTTTGCTCATTAGAGTCTTCGTCATATCACCTTCACAAGGAATGTAGGCAGTTCCTAGCAGGTCTAGTGTTCGACGACGACGGTTAATAAGCCAGAAATGATCATCGCAGTCTTCCTTGTCTGTGTCGGTAATAACATTCTTCATAGCCATTACTGATATCATAATTTTTGTTATCGGTATTAATTATCTTTTATATGTTTTTGTCTTGTGCATTTTTCACTTTGGCATGCTCAGTAAATTGGCCAGATCCAGTTACTAAATCCTATTTCATGGCCATTCGCTGTTTACACCGAACAGTGATTTTTAACAGTTTTGTTCTATTCCACACGTCGTAAGAGTTAGCGCTTTGCCTTCCAGTGGAAAAGCTGTCGATGCTAATCTTCCAGACGTCAACAAATACTGACGTTACAAAAATAAACTCTACTAGGCAACGTCTGCTAGAAGGTGTTATCTGTACTCTGTTGATACGAAATCAGCTAAGCATCTGTTGAACAGAAAGCAAACATTGTCTTCCTCCCAAATGCGACAGTGTTTACGGCACAGCCATATGGTCACTACGCAACATTAGGAAACGTACATATAGTGCCGTCAACTGCCCACTTTACGCCTCCCTGTCGAAAGACGGGAGGATATTTTAGCTAAATTGTTCTTAGTCAGTTGCGACTGGGCACAATTTGAACGGAAGGGGAAGTTATGGACTGGCTGGACTTCCGAAAGCCATCAAGACACGGCAGTGGAAACTTTTATAAAATATTCAACCTTGCTCAAAATTCCTGAAACGGGTGCCTAGCCAGGCGCCCTCGCCGGAATGTAACCCCGACCCTGAACCTAAAACTAGCCGTAATCTTCCTGAGGTATAGAGCATGAGTCCTATATCCTACCTGAAAGCCTGCTAAACTGGCGGTTTTGTGAACAACAAGCTCAATGTATACTTATTAATCGACAAGATACCTTTTGCTACTAGATGCCGTTAAATTAATCCATGTTCATAGACAGCCCGCATTCACGTACCAAGTCCTGTCAACCGCAATCCTGACTGACAGGTTTGGCCAGTTGACCAAGGAACAGAGGGAGGAAAAACGAGTGAGCCAACAAATTTGGAATTCGTCCTACGGAAAATCAGCACGTACCCCAATAGAATAAATAAGATGAAATTAATGGTAGGGGGTGCTCACCGATCGTTCATACGGAACTCACTCGTTCCGTTGTGCCTTATGGACTCTCTCTCGAGCCTAACCAGCAGCCGAACAGCGGTGCATGATATGGGCAGAATAATATTACCGACGAAGACAAGGGAGGCTTGAATGGCCATGTCTGGCTTATTAGCCGTCGTTAGCCAGTCATAACCAACCCCGAAGTGTGGCACACCCGAGGCTCGAACTCGCGACCTGTTTGTTAGAAATCCCCACCTCTAACCACTAAGCCACGAGCCCGTTGCCCTGTCGTTTTTCGATCGGGAATATACAATGGTAGGGGACGCTCATTCTGCCTATCTCATGCGCAGCTGTGCGGCTGCTGGTTGGGCTCGAGAGAGAGAGTCCATAAGGCGCAACGGAACGAGTGAGTTCCGTATGAACGATCGGTGAGCGTCCCCTACCATTGTATATTCCCGGTCGAAAACCGACAGGGCAACGGGATCGTGGCTCAGTGATTAGAGGCGTGGACTTCTAACAAACAGGTCGTGAATTCGAGCCTCGGGTGCGCTACACTTCGGGGTTGGGTATGACTGGCTGACGACGGCTAATAAGCCAGAAATTTCCATTCCATTCTCCCTTGCCTTTGTCGGTAATATCATTCTGCCCAAGATGCAATCAATCCCATCTGGGATTTGTACCTCACTGAGCTGCCAATTGAGAAAATGGCGGAGCCCCAAGAAAATACTGTTATTTGACTGGAGCGATGAGAGTCAGTCTTCGTTGGCCTTGCCTTATGGTGATCTTGTTGTCGCACCCATGTATGCGAGATACGAGTCCCCATTGTTACAGTCTGGTACGTGCCATAGAACCAGGTTGTGTTTGATGCGCGAAGATGGGTCTTCCTTACATTCCTTATCGACCGAGACTATTGAACGATGGAGAGGACAGTGCGGTAAATGGCTCAAAATTCCGCCTCCCCATAAGCTAATCCACAGGAAAGTCGTCGGCCTTGGACTTCATTCAGTGGACACAGGGTAGGCGTCGTCGTTTGCGACGACCGATCTGACCTAATGTATTTAAACTTACATAGCTCTAGTTATGAGTAAAAGCCGGCGACCCACTTCTAAAGACCACATGGGATCGGCCATAGTTCGAACGATTAATCTAGTGTTATTACATGAGTCTTTAATTTGTAATAAAATTTGGTTGTAATAAAATAGAGGTCTTGTATCACTTGCCAGAAGGTTTGAATACGGCATCAATTTTTTGCAGTTTTAAGCTCGGACTTGTTAATGTAGTTCTGTGACCGTACAGATACTATGAATATGATGGTAGTGCCCTCGACTTTTGATCACTTTGGAATCCATGCTTCAGGCTGCCTTCTATGATCTGCGGGAAGGTAACCAAAGTGGTTGGACGAGGAGTTCAATGGTTGATTTTTTCTCATTGCCTGATCACATTTGGATTACCATTGTTAAAGACATGATGCCCAGGGCCAATCCGCCCGGCAAAATTACTATAGACGCAAAAAACTGCTCATTTTATATCAAGGTGCCAAATTTAAAATCAAATATTCTGGGTGCATTCCCAAATGGTTCTTAGACTGTTGTCTGTAAGGGCCTTGTCTTTATAAATTAAACATTCGGAATAATAATAAATAAAACCCATATTTTTACAGATTGGTTCACACATACCAAATCAACAAACGCGGTTTCGTCCACTTATTTTCTGCGGTTCCAGTTTTAATTCTATGAGATCATTTTCCCTCTTCCATCATGTTTCTGTTGGCGAAATAACTTGCTGGCATTCGCTAAGCCAAACAACAAAAGCTGGTTTACCGCTTTAATGTTATTCTTATGCCTGAGGCAAACAGCATGCGATTAATCGTCAAGCGGCAGCCAAACTGAGACGGATAGTGAAATAGTTATTGCCCAAAAGAATGTGATGCGCAGAACGATCCTGATCTCGCAGCTCGCGCTAAATGCAAACAATTTGCAGCTAAAGACAAAAAGTGCTGACTTAAAAGATAACCTCCTTAAAGCAGATGAACTTCGTTAAATGAAAAAGGAAATTAAAATAGTTCAGTAGATGCACTGTTTCGTGGAATGCCAATCGAATTTCCAAAATGCATTTCTGACTCGAAATATTACTTAAATATGCTTGTAATGTTAATTAGCATGCAGGGTAATCCCAAGATATTCCGCTCATTGCAGAATGTCGGCCTTTGAACGAGCCTGGCTTCGGCCGCCTAAATAAACGACACCCTGTGAAGATGATTGCTTACTTCGAACGACAGTTTTCCATCGATTTTCGACATTATTTTCAATAAAAATATATGTTGTATTTAATATGCATAACAATATTCGTTCTTTACGTATTTTATAGTAAATCGCATCTGTAAACCTTATTATTGAAGCATAAACATAACTCGATTTTGAAAGATTTGTTCCCTTTTAAAATAATTCTGAGCTCGATTTGCCGTTACTGCAGCCTGCAGATTGTTGCATTAGAAAAATTGTACATTTCTATGCTTTACAAAATTGATATCACGCGGCGTTCACGGAATTTTTCGGTACATTTGGGCCACACTGTAAACATTATCCACAACATTGTTAAATGGAGATATGCAAAAATTTCTGAATAGACATTTTGCGGTCTTAAAAAATCTCATGATAAAAAACACTTTTGAAAACAGAATGATATTCCTTTTTCAAGTGTGTAATCCAAAAAAACGTAATGTGCGACCAAATGAACAAACATAGACACTCTTTGCACGTTTTCCATCAAATAGATTTGAATTTACTAGGGCACCGGGAACCAATGGGAAAAATTGCATGCTACCTGGGCAGTCAATTTTGCAAAATATATTTTTTAGACGTCCGAGTGTGCCTCGCTGGAAACCCGGAATTTTAATGTGACTGAAATATCTTAAGATTATGTTGTATGACCATTTTCAGCGCTATTTAAGCAAGCTTTTCGACCTGATAACGCGTTTTTGAATTTTCGGTTGACATTCCATAAGACAGCACATGTATTATTTTAGCAAAACATTTCAATTGAAAGGATGCAAACCTAAGTAATATTAAAGTCGTCAGAAATGTCCATAGAAGGATTAAAACGATTAGTTGGCCAGTAGCGCTTGCTTTTGATGAATTTTTATCAAACCAAGGCCTCAGTGATTACATATAACAGCAGTCGCACGCAAACTGCCCAAACCGGCCTTATGCGCACAGAGGAAGTTTGTGATGATTCAGTGGTCAAATAATCTGTCAACTGAAAGTAATTTTCCGCTCAATTCTTCCACAAAAAGTATTTTATTTAAACCGCTCCCCACCCGCACACTAGCCATCATTGCCTGATTAAACTTCAACTGACTGTTACTAATTATCCTCTCCCGTTACCACATCCTCTGCGTGTGTGAAAAGGCGGACATTACTCAATTTCTCTCGTTGCCGGCAAATTTTAATTAACTCTGATATCATAGGGACGTACTCCCTTGATAAGGACTTCTCAAAGACAGACACCTGTTTGCTTAGACTCTTCGTCCACGTTAATACATTTGCCGGACGGACTAGTTTTTAAATCAAAATTTGTAGGTGGTGGGTGTTTTAATCGTAGTCCAAAACTAAAGACTGACGTTAAGTCCGGACGAGTATGTCGCCGAATTTTTGCTGTCTCATGACTCATCACTCCAGATTTGTGCGCAGTGGTAGGTCAACATAGTTTCCTGACTCAGACGGTCGGATTAAACTGGTATAACTTTACGAAAATGAATGTCCAATTTTTTTTCGCAAAGCTCGCAGTACGTTGCCCTGAGGAGATCGGTCTGGTAGTTGGTATAAATTCCATGCTGACCAGCACAGCAAACGCGTTCAGAAAAGGCCCTTGTTGTATGGCTTGGCATTGTAATATAAAAACATGTGCTTGAGCTTAAATAATCAAATATTTTCTGCGAAAAATATGTGAAACAAAATTTTCCCAAGGTAGTCAAACAGTGCGTCCTTAAGGCGGGGTGCGCAGTCGACATGGCTTTCATTCAAAGCCGTGATACCGTTTATAGTTGCGCGATCAATACGACCGTTTTCGTGAGAAAAAAGAGGAAATTTGTTGAAGGTAACTAAGGAAGGTCACTTTTCTGCAGTAATCGATGGACTTATCGGAAGGAAGTGGTGTCGAGTGTGAATCCAAACATGTGCAACGTAATATGATATGACAAGGTTCGACCGATTAGCGGGTCCTCTAGCAGTTGCCATGAAGTTTTATATATATGCGAAATATAGAAGTTTATTTTATATTTATATTTCATACTTTGCACTCAAACCGTCATTGAGCGATTGTTAACACTCAGCGAACTGCGGGAAGCGCATCCCAAATGTGTTTTTGAAGTTAGTGCGAATACGGACCTATTAATGAAGACATGAATTTGATAGTGAACCTGCGGCACCCACTAATCTTATCTTATTTACCGCACTACCAGCATGAAGGTCAGTTAGAATTACCGACACGTGTTTCGCCGATTTTATGAGGATGTATGACGTATCTATAGGGTGTTTGGCGTATGTTTAGGCCCTAAATGGTTCCTAGTGTGTTTTCTGTTATAAGACCCAATTTTTAATGCTATGCGTACTGCACTTTTGAAGATTACTATGTGAATGTTTACTATACTTTTTGGTGGAAAACTTCTCAAGTTTGATCTAAAAGGCGATTTCAACGTAAGAGCTGAGCACCACCAGCTTAAGCAGGACAATCACGCATTAATCGTTTTCCACCAAAAGGCATTACGATGCACACATAAGTTGTTTTTTGTACAAATTTTAGGTTCGCACATTTATTTGTTATTAACCTTAGTAGTCTAAGACTCTTACTTGTGGAAGACTATAAAATAAACTATTTAATTTCCGATAACACACTCATTTAACTTAACTAACTTCAACAACAGGAGTTCATCCGTCCGTTCAAAGCCATTTGTTTAAAACTTACCATGCTCAATCAGGTGGGGCATATATAACGGTAGCCCAGTTCCCTGCGACAACAATGTCATTGACAAAATTAAAAACAAGACAAAACTACAAGACTTAATGGCGTTCACTAATTTTCCGAAGGTCTATCTACTACTACCCGTTGCCGAATAAAACTTATACAAAACACAATTAACGCAGACGGCTCAATTTACTAAGGAAATCAGTGTAATAACAGTAAGGCCATAGTTGACTGCACGCGACCTAATCGACGAAAAGAATTACTTGGTGAACGCGATAGAGAAAAAGTAGGGTTTGCTGACGTGTACAGTTTGTGTAAAAATCAAGTAACTGTGGACTACCAGATCTGGCTTTGCTATGGTCGCTTGCACAGGACAGGTTTCTGTTTTGCTGTGTAGCTATCTTTTAAATAGCGCTGTTTTCGAAATGCTCGATACGAAGGAGGGTTTAGAGGGCTTTGTTTGGGCCAATAGAGGGCCAACTATCTAGGAGATTATTGATGTACGGGATCGCTCGCCAGAATTTGGGGTCGGCGCGATTTTGTCGCTCGTCTCGTTTGCGCAGGCACTGCTTGACGAAGTTGCGCGGGTAACCGTTTTCTCGGAAAACCCGTCGAAGATATTGGGATTCGGCAACCTTGTCTTCCAGTTCACTGCAGTGTGTCTCAACACGCCGAAATAGCGTTCTTACGCAACTGCGTTTGTGGCAGATTGGGTGGTGACTGTTGAAGTTCTGAATTTGCGTCTTGTTCGTTGCTTTTCTGAAAACTTTGGTCTTTAGGCCACCACAATCATTGCGAAAAACGTGGACATCAAGGAATGACAGCTGGTTATTCTCTTCCTCCTCCATCGTGAATTGTATGTCCGGGAAGACGCTGTTGAGACGTTCTTTGAACGTTAGCACCTGATCCCGTTCGATGACGACGAAGGTAGGAGATTATTCTTGATAGAAGAGCAGGAGGTCCCGATTTCTGACTTCGGAAAATGTCCAGTCAACCCAGCAGTCAGGTGCCCTTGGTTCTAACTCAATGTATTTTCATTCAGAAGAAGTATTGCAGTCCATGGCGGGAAAAAATTGACGGAACAGTCATTTATGAAAAGCCCGTTATAATATCTTTATTCGTTAAGGACTACAACATCCCAAACGCTATCAAGGTACGGTTATGATGCATAATTAAAAAAGCTGAGTAGGTTGCTTGGGCAATATACATTAGTCTTAGGAAGACCATTCCAGTTAAGGTGGGCGAAAAGCGCCTTGCCATTAAGCGATATCATAGATTGTCTTTCTCAGATTAATATGCACTTGTGAAATCGAAGAGAACTGCGAGTTTTGTCCCTTGAGCACCTTCTTGAGGGGCCTTTGTCGTTAGAAAACGACGCTCTCACCCTTCTGCTGTTAGACGTCTTCGTCATAGTAGGCGTTCTGCGGACCGAAAAAGCTGCTTCAATGTCCTTTCGTGTGCAATAAAGGCACACATAGTCTACTTCTCATAAGTAGTCCATATACCAAAGGAATTCCTTCACCTGCTCAGATAACCAGGTCGTATGTTAGACCTGAAGCTGTCCTGGTACTTCCTAGTTCTTTTACTTTAGATATTCGTTTTAACCTTATATTGCCTTTTGCCTTTTTTTAGCGTATTTTCGGCCGAAAATGCTCATCATTGGTTTGGTCGCGTGCTTCCAATCATGGTTCTGTCATTATCACGTTGAGTTTCTGAAAACATTCAATGTTTTTATGATTCACTGCCCAATGTACCCGGTTGGTAAAACAAGAGCTTTATTCGTCTGCCATTTTGGATTTATGCTCGGACACAGAACCTGAGGCAGCAACGAAAACGAGAAATTCATGTATGAGAGTCTGGAGTATTTGTAAAATTCAGTTGGTAGGCAACCGCAAACCTATGAAAATTAACGGCTCCTTTCTTTATCGAGGACAATTTTCGTTGATGTGATATTTACTCAGTGACCGACATTCTAGCTGATGATCGTTGCACTGCCAATAGTAGCGAAGAGCTGAGTCCCAGGAAGTAGTCTTGAAGAAGGAGACACGATCGCCGGGACAAGAGCCACGGCTAGAAACGTCTGGAGTCGTTCATCGGATCTGGTGCAGTTGCGGACAAAGCAACTACGTCGGAGAAACCGGAAGACAGCTCCGAACGAGAATGGCCGAACACGCGGCAGCGGTGCGCAGAAATGACGCCAGCTTTCAAGTTGCGGCTCATTCGACGAGATCCGGCCATACATTTAAATTCAATAAGGCCGAAATTCTCGCAAGAGGTGACAACCGAGTGAGCCGGGAGCTACTGGAATCATGGTTTACTGGGCCCCAGTCCATCAACAAGTGCAACGATCTTCCCATTCAATACAGCGTGCTGAGACTTCGTTTAGGCGGAGTAATTGGCCACGCCGGGAGCGCACTGGTGAACACTCCTCCCAACACCCGGGTCAGCGCGTCAGATGGTCGAGCAATCATCACGCCAACATCCAACGCACGTGATGAAATTGCAGCAATTATCGACTCAAATGTCGGCCATCAAGCAATGATCACACCAAGTGTGACAATCCCGGATGAAGTGGGGAGCCGTGAATGTTCATAGGTATGCGGTAGCATGGCTGCTGCATCCTATAAATACCGCAGCCCCTTGTGCAACAACCACCCGTTTCTGCTCTTTTGTTTTTGATGATGGATTCGAGTAGGAATTCGAAACGTCAGGTTAATAAAGCTCTTGCCCCGGCGATCGTGTCTCCTTCTTCAAGATCGTTGCACTCTCATCCCCCGTGTTGGATATTGGCGTTATGATTACTCGACCATCACACTCGCTGACATTGTCGTTGTAATCAGGGTTCGGCCAGGTTAAGTCCCAGAACGTATACGAAATACGAAAGATAATTGCACTCGTTAGTAAACTGAGAGCCAGTGAAGCATGACTCAAGCAGCTCGCGGCATACGTGATTAACACCTGTCGCGAGGACTGCGGCCTCATCGAAATTATGCGTGACTGAGGATGAGCCGTAAACAGGGATATGGTGCGATTTCTTCCCACTGCTGCTGCGTGCTCGGCCACTCGCGTCCAGTGCAGTCGTTTGTTGCGCCGACTTAACTGCTCTGCCCGAAAATGTACCATATCCCATAAACGACTCCAGACGTTTTTTGTCGCGGATGCGGGTGTTTTAAAATTATTACCCGGCTCCTAGAGGTTTCCTCTTGTCCGCGTGCGACTCCAAATCCGAGTGCTATGGGGAGGTGGCTGACGGCTTTCGAGAAGTTCTTTTCGCAAGAAAGAGCTCTCCAAACCTTGCGGTCGGCGCGATTTGGTATTCCGTTGTGCGTACGATCATGCCATCTTCCTCTCAACGGCTTCCTTAGACCCACATTTACGTCTGTATTGGCAGTTTGCTATACATGTTACTAAATGACAGTTGAAGTAGGTAGGCCGTTGCAAAAATGTATTGATGCCATTAATTCCTGCTGTTTAGGCCTATCAAAAACATCAGTTATTGTTTATGATAGGACTACTTGCTCTGAACCTTGAATACAAACAACTGGTAAATCGTACACGTCGTCTTCTAACATTTTACAAGCCTCTGCTGTTACACTGAAATTTTGCACTGCAGTCGTCGAAAGGTAAACGCATGTTTTCTAATTTAAAAGCTTTTTAATGCCATTTTAAAGGGTAGCCAAAACTTTACTGCTCATAGCAACGCAAATCTGTCCCTTACTCCTGTCAGAGAAGTGAATTAAAACAGAACTGCCCATAAACTATGACGTTCTTTTTCCCGTATTCACGTTGTGGACAGGAGACTAAACGAGAATGTAAAGCAAACACCAAACTGCGTTTGACAGATAACTGCAGAATTACCATGTTTGGTCCTACCCAGGCATGAAAAGAACGGATTACTAGAATTGGTCGTTTCGGATAAATGTCGTGAAAAAATCAACGTATCCACTCCCGGCTGGGACTACGATACTGGCACATTAAACAGTACATATAGGTTTGATTTTTTCAAATCTTTAATTATGCTGACACGTCTATGCAAATTTGGTAACGCAAATTCATTTTATCTATGCTCCTAGATGGTTTACGAAACATTGAAATCTAGCAGCGTATGGGAGGATCTACATTAAGGAGAGTTGTATTCAGTAGATGCCTCAGCCTCGTGGATTACGCCTTCGTGAAGACTGACTTACTGAGCAAATACTTAGGCCTATTGTTAAAAACATAGAGCAAGCGCCACTTCTGATCTTAACATGCCGATTCCGGAGCCGATCATTTGTTGCAGTCCTAAAATGTCAAATTCTTAGGGCGGAAAGCTGACAATGGACGACAATGTCTGCCTTAAACGCAATCACTTTTTTAGGAACTGTGGTATCTCCCAAGCATCCTGAATTGCTCTTCACACAGTGTTTCACATTCTTACCATTTGGGTGGCTCAAACCTGCCAGTTCGTCCTCTCAGTAAACTAGAAAAATACTCGTTTTTAAAAAGTAGAATTTAGTAAGGCATGAGAATATGATCGGTCCCTCCGTACGACGACTGGTACTGTGCCCATTTCCACGGGTCCGAGGTCAGAATTAGTGTTAGAGTTAATAACGCTAGGACTGGGATAAAAGTAAGCTCGAGAATAGGCACCTCTGGCAGTTAGCGCACTGCCGCGCGTAGTAGGCGGGCGGATCCACACTTCCATGTCCAGCCAGACGTCCGCAAACTCAACATCACGTATATGGACGCAGCTGGTCGTTCACCGTGTCAGTTTGTCTATGTTTCTGAATTTTATAAGTTATACAGAAGGTCGTCAACAAAGATGACAGCAGTAATAGTTATAGGGGATATTAGTCAATAAATGACTAATGACCTAACAGTTGAAATGACGGCGCAGGGCTCTATATACCTCCCAGCTTGATGCCCCAGTTGACCGTTTACTAACCCAAGGCACAGATCTTATCAGTTCTTGACTTGTGCTGATTTCGACGTGGGCGATTATCGTCGTGGTTGCGTTCGGTGGGGTGTTAACCAATCAACAATCAGTGTCATAGGTTAGGAGGTGACTGGACCGATCAATACATCGATCGACTGAGTCCTCATCAGAGGCCCAGACTTCAAATAACGTTGAGCATATTTTACATCTGTGTGGAATACTACAGTAGGTGGGCTAACTCCTGAAATGTCCAACGAAATTCCGAAATACTCATTTCGTTTCGAAAGGATTAATTAAGTAGTGTTGTAAAACTGGTCAGCCTGCAACATAATTCTATAACATATCAGTTACATCAGCGTGCCGGCCTTCGAATGAACTTTCTTCCGGCTGCATGCAAAAACTACACCGTATAAAAGATGACTACGTACGCAGCATGAATTTTCTCACTGATTTCCGATTCCCCAAAAAGTCCAGTTATATTTCATGGAAAACATGCATAAAAATATTCATTCTTTTGCTCCTGCAGTAGCAAATGACGTCTTCTTCCAATCTCATAATCAAAGAAAGGATATAATTTGTTTTCAAAAATTTTTTTTAATCCCTTAATAATTTTGAACCCACTCTACCGTTACACTTGGATTCAGGGTTTCAAAACTACTAGCCATATATTTTCCGTGTACGGAAAACCACAAATTCCTCTACGGTAATAAAGTTGGGCCATATAGGTTTCATAAAAAATAGCAGTGGATTTGATCAATATTGTTAACATTATAAGCAACATTGGTAAATGCAAAGACATGACGATTTATGAACGGTCATTTCACGGTATTTAAAAGTCTTACCATTAGAAGTTTTATCTAAAACCGAATTATGTCCCTCCTTCGAGAATAAAATTAGAGGAAGACGTAATGTTCTACCGAATGAGCAAAAGCATGAATATTTTTTGCATGTTTTCAATCAAACATAATTAAACTTTTTAATGTCATCGAAAATTAATGAGAAGAATTTACGTTGCCTAAATGGTCATTTTGTACAGAGTGTAGGTTTTACATACAGCCGGAGGTAAGTTCATTCAAGAGTCGGAACCCTGAGAGAACTGAAATATTATAGAATTATGTTGCAGATTGACTAGTTTTACAGCCCTACTTAAATACTCGTTTCGAAACGAAAAGATTATTTCGGAATTTTGGTCGACATTTGATGAGTTAGTCCACCTACTGTATCTTAGGGACTGCAAAGTCGAACTCTTAACCCATTTCAAAAGTGTGGGCAGCCACTTCCGATAATTTGTCCCTCCGTCCCACGGAGAGCTTATGTTCGTGTATGCGCGATCCGAGAATGCGTTCAGTCTGAGCTGCGTGTAGACAAGACTTACGAAACGATAGTTTGAATGCCGTGCCCGTTAATTTCCAACGTGGTCTCCACAGCATGATGCGGCAGGTATGGTTATTTGTGCGTGAATTAGCTCGAAGTCAGAGTAGACTTGCGCAGCATCTACCGCCGAACACGGTGTCAAGACATTGTTAAAAAGATCGAAGGCGATAGAGGACGCAGGTGGCTGGCACGGCCACACTCGCACCTTAACGTATCACTCCATACCCCCTTTCTCCACAAGAAGTACTTGGCCATGATTTTGACCAACAAGAACAGCACTACAACGGTTCAGAAGGACGAGGATGACTGGGCTGACATGCTCAAGATCCGTGTACTCATTGGGAACTCATGCGCAGCTACTGGCAGGGAACCAAGTATCAGGGAACTGCCAGAGCACACCAGGATGCGTGGAACATGGTTAGCTGATCCTGATTCTGCTTGCAGTCTTCCGACAGCGCTCAATGCATGAAAGACCATGTGTGCACGATTTCTCTATGACCGAGCACGCATGTGCTGGCCCATACCTCCATTCAGGCAGTCTTGTGACATAAAACGCTTGCTGCGATACGGGCTTCACGTATTTTTTCCCCTATTCTACTACAGATAGGATGGATTCGGTTAAGGTAGGTTTTCAATTCGGAGAAGACCAGCTCTTCCCCCAAACTGGAGATCGTGCAGCCCAATGTGCTCCCCGATTATCACAGGTTTCTCAAACAATGCCAGATGACCTTTTTCGCCATACCTTGACCAGCTTCAGGAAGCACTTAATTTTGATTTTCTTGTCTCCTTACACCCCTTGCAAAAAACGCCCACGCCAAATTCGGTGGAATTAATGTAAAGAATTACATCTCGTCGAGAAAGACTATGACCTCATTCGGCCGAATTCTCCTACGTCTGAAGTCTGCAATGAATTTATAGACCAATCAAACGGGATAGTCGAATTGCCCTGACGCAACTCCAATTTCGAGTATGTCCACTTTGCCAAATTACAGGTGGGACCACAGTTTCAGGCAACGATAGGCTGCAGTAGGACATTTGATTCATGAATATTTAGTTGATGATAGAATGGAATAATAGGAATTGCTCTATGCTGGTGCTATTTATTGACTGAAATCAAATTTGTACGCTGGAATTCTCTATGTACTTTATCTAGCCTAATTGCCACAGTTTCTGTCTGCGAGTTCTACACTGATCTGTGAAACATTTTATCCTAGAGAACGGTCCTAGCTTTTTTACTGCTGTATTCTGTGCTAGGTTTTTTCGAAAATAACTTTTTCCAGAGCTCAATGGGCCATCCAGATAAATGTCTTTTTTGGTTGTAGCCAATTTTATAATATTGTCGTTATTCAGGTGTGTTTAAAATATTTGTTTTTTCTCTTTTTAGCCGTGACCTGTAACAATAATTGACTAATAAAAAAGTGGAAAGTTAGGAGACGATGTTGTATCAGTCATGTTGTTGTGGAGTTCTAGCGGGCCTTTCACGGTAATCCATGCTCACTTTTTGTACTGTAACGCCGACGTCTTTAAATAGTCTCACACATCAAGGGCATATTCTATTTCTAAGACTGGCATTTACTGAACTTTGTAACCAGAACCAGCGCGCTGCTGAATATTTCTATCATGTAATCAGCAACGATTATCACCAGCGTATGCTACCAGCTCTGAGGGAAGCCCCCGTCTTGCGAGGCCAATACGGATTTTGCGGCCGGGTAAGACAATCAAGGAAACGATTAAAACCACTATCAAACTTTTCCCAATTTTGAAACTATCAAATTAGGGGAAGAAATGTCCATTTAGACGGTGCAGACAATTTATGAGTATGCCTTCGCTTCCAGAAATGACAACTTTTACCTTCCTGGCAGGCTTTGCTGCTGAATGTCAGAGGGGAAGATTCCAAATGACAAATTGACTTTTGAGAGATGGATTGTAGCGTGAAGAGTTGGCGTGCACTACACAAAGAGATTGAAATCGAGTCGATGGAAATGGCCATTGTGATTAGCGGTGATGTGATTAAAAGCGCCAGAGGTGATTGGCGTAAAATATGCAGTGTCAGACCAAAACTCCTGCCAATGTATCGCTCGACCATTAAAAGTCAAGCTTAAGTAAGCTAAACAACGAATACTTCAGATTTTGTCGTCAAAAACCAAGAGACGACTTCTGTGAAAGCGGGGGGTATGATAGCTGGAATAAGAGCTTTATTTGTAGGACACTTCGGATTCTCACTTGAACACATCATCAAAGGTCTCCACAGATGGAAGTGACAGAGACGCTAGGGATGTATTTTTACAGGATGTTGATGACACGTCTCCGGTCGATGTGCTATTTGCAAGTGTCAACCGAAATTTTAAAATGTGTTTTCGATTCAAAAAGATTACATATAAAACATAAACGGTTCATTAAGAATGCGACGTGCCAGACGCAGACAGCTGCTTGACGGTCGTTACCGATCACCCGTGCGTCACTGACCGTGTGAAGTGAGATATATGAACATGTCAAGTAAGCGTTTGACCCTCGCTGTTGTGGTGGGATCCCACTCGATTCCATTCTGTCCCCCCCCCCGCCAGCTTGCTACTGACGACAACGAACGTTGTGTCATAGGACACATACCACATATAATGCACAAGCACTTAACTAGGAGTGCAACAGACCAGACGCAGACAATTGTTTCACGGTAGTGATCGATCACCAGTACGTCAGAGGCCATATGGTTACATACATACATACATAGGATTGCACACTTGAGTTGGGTTGTGGTATGAATTACCATACAGTCTACTCTCAGAATACATCAGTCACGCCGGGCTATCGGCTCTTGAATCCGCTCTTTAAAAGTCCACTATAAAAACTATGCTTCTTAAAAATGGCTACTAAATTAGTATACGTTTGTTCTCATTGTTTATAGATGTCCTTATAACACCGACAATATTGCATAGAAAGTAGACACAAACACACTTTTTTTCCTATGTTCACTTTTTGAAAGATTATGTGTTCTTTAAATCTTTCACAAGAAGGGATCGTATTCCCTGATCTTAAAAAGTCCCCACTAAGGACATTTTAAGACCGTCAAATGTTCATTTACACAGCATTACATCAGCGAGTTTAATACTTCTACTTATAAATTACACAACCTGATCAACATCCATTGCGTAAGTTTATGATTCCAACTAGACATTTTTCTAACAGCCTGAAATGTGCGTGATATTTCTCTGATGGAATGCATAACCATGAATCCTGGAAACCCTGAATCCAATTGCGAATGAAGGAGGAACAAATTCGTTCAGAAAAGAAAAGATGTTTTTTAAAACTGACATAATCTCTCCTCAAATAAATAATTTGAACATGACACAATTTAATACCAAATTCGTACAAGAGAGAATATATATGTGCACGTTTTCTGTATAATTTATTGACGTCATGACAGATTCGAACATCAGTGGGGAAAGTCCATACTAAATTAGCAGTCTTTTTACGAAATGTAGTTTTTTCACTCGGTCATAAAAGCTCAGTTAAAAGCCGACGCCCTGATGCAACAGAAATATTTTAGGATCATCCTACACGATGATCAATATTCTAATCCTTTCTAGGCAAGCATTTTGAAAGAAAAACGGATTGCATAATTGCAGTTGACAGCTCGTGAGATAGAACATTTGCTGCACCATAATTAGCAGCTTTCACATCCATCGGAAATTGTAGTACTTGGTGCGAAGATGACATTCTCACCAACATCCCACTCGTTAGTCACTGCAATTTCATCACTCGTGTTGATTATCGGCGCGATAATCACTTGATGATACTTTCCCTCGAAATGATTTTCGCTCGTGACGTCTTCATGTCACGGGGTGCTCTGCCCCCCTGTATAGTCTCAGAGTTCAAAGGGCGTTTTGAAATCTTCCAGCCTGATGAGTTATTTCTAGTAAGATGTTTCCATGAATATTCCATTAAACACACAAGAAATAAAGGGCTATTAAATCGAACAGCTGAAGTCACTGCGTTGGGATGTGGCAAATCGAATAAGGCCGTAGGTAAGGAATCGAATGTAGGCGCTGTCGCAGAGGAAACTCGTACGTTGGCGACACTCGAGGGTCTTTCATTTGTTGACGACATGTTCTACTTATCAAAATATCAATTAATTGGTTGTTTATGCAATTGTACGTGCCGCTCTACAAAATCACTCCCTGCCAAATTGAACAGGAGGAGATCGGCAGTCCAGCTGTTACAAATGCCGCTAACCATGTGCTGACGATGTGGTTGTTGGACACCCTCTCAAGAGTCAGACACACCTCCGGTCTCTAAAGGATGGCCTAAACCATGTCCTATCGCGGTCGGAGGAAAATGGTCTCCTAATTAACAACCAAAAATCCGTTCAGTGTATTTTCCGACTGCGGCCCTCTCCTAATCCTGATTCCTCTGACATTCTTCCTAACGAAGTATCCTCTTTCAGGTACCTCGGCGTTACTTCGTCCTCAAATCTTTCATTTTCCCTCCATATTGAGTCCCTATTTATTAAAGTTCGTAAACGTCTTTACTACCTACGTCGTTTACGTTCCTACCACACACCTCAACCCTTAGTCTGGCGATTCATTGATGCCTGCATTCTTCCTCTTATCCTATACTTCTCTCCTGTCATTTTTCCTGTTTTGTTAAAAAAGGGTCTTTTAATTTTGAAACGAGTCCTCCGCATGCTCTCTTCTGCTGCTGGTGTTTCTTATCTTTTTTTAGTTGACACTATCTTACAACGACACTTCAATGCGGTCAAGCAATTTGCTGGTCGAATTCCAGATGACGTTATCCATCCGTTACATTCCGATCTTATGTCTGCGAAGTCATCCCGCCCGATGCGCCGCAGCTTCCGATTTATATCCTGTCGCACATCGGCTTATCGAGCTTCTGTATTGCCATTCCTAGCGCGCTATCTAACGTGCGAAGAGACAGAAATACAGAAGCTAAGACTTGAACTATCCCCATAATAATCGTTTCCTTGTGTTGAACTTTGACTCTTGAATAATCTATTAATTTATTAACTGCCCCTAGTGAATTGAGCCAATTTTTTTGCTGAAAATATTGAACTTACGATTTCAAAATAAAGCGAATTCCTCCCTCTCATGAAATGATTGCGGCGCCGATGGCAGAGTATTTATAATGGGGGCTTGCGCAGCATCTGTCACATCGCATTTTCCCCCACCTCACTTGATTTCATTGAAAATCACTGTCATGACTATCGCAGGTGGACACCGGTGCAGTGGTTAACCGAGCTAAACAACCCGTCTGCGCATGTCAATCAGGACCTAATTCCAGTTGCATAAATCAGGAATCTGTAAGCGTGGCGCCGATCTTAAATGCGTGAAAGTGCCCTAATGGCCATATAGGTAATGGGCCGTTGGAGTCTGACTCTGTGGTCTGCGACGGATTGAGCCAACCACCAGCTGGAAATCTTTTAAGCTTCGACATTTAGTTTTTCGTGATAAATTCAAGTGCATGCGATTTACAATAGTGAGGAATGCCGTGAAGGGCGGTTACTCAGCATCGTCTGACTCCCATTTCACATTTCTATGCATCAGACAACTGTTTGGTGGCGTTTTGGGGTACGATGACTGACACGGCAAGGTCACGTTTATGGTATGTTACCACGCGCATGCACGATAGTGGTTATTGACTCCTGCGGACTCTGCATTAATCGACAAACGCCTGGCGTGAGCCACTGTGTGGTCAAACGCAGATCAGTGCGGCGTGCGTTTGGGAAGAAAGTACGTGCGGGTGTGTTATATGCTCAAAAGTCGTTTCTACCTTATTATTCTAAAAAAGGCTCTTTTGGAAGATCTGTCTGCACTCTGTGGCCGTGTACATAATCTGATTCAGCTGCACCTTTACTAGTTCGCCGAACGCTTATTGTCGGGCTCTTAGACCTTACAATTGCTGATTTACCACGGATATGTTGTTTGGTCGGTTGATTCTCTTCTGAGCCACAGAAGAAGCAGCTCCAAGGACATATTTTGACGTTTTTCGGGCCCCGCGTCAACGCAGTTGGCCGAACAGTACTCTCCATTAACAGGACAGCAGAGCCAAATACACTTCCAGCAAAACGTCGGAAATTTGGAAAAGCTTACATGCAACTTTGTCAAGCTTCGTTTGGATGAATGCTTCATTAAAATTCGCATCGATTTTTAAACGATGTGGAACACTTTAAGGTGATTTGAATATATACATATATATACAGAACAACTCCGAGCCAGCAGGAACAGACGACTCACCACTCTGATGATGGAAACGAGGAAGTTTCCGAAACTTCAGCATCAATACGGTATGGTACAAGCAATCGCCCCTTTTTCTTCTTCGTTTTCTTTTGGGGATGATGAACGGGATATATCCATATACGTATATGCCGAACAGCATAGACAGCATAGATCATTGGGCTTGTAAGTACTTTATAAGTACATTTTCGACGCGCCTACGCGTGTCGTTGTCGGACCTTAGCATATGTACAAAAACAGTCAAAATGTGTGCAAAAACAGTCAAAACAGCCACATAACTTATTGTATACCGACTGGTTCTCGCCTCTCTCGTTTTTTCTCGAGGTTTTTGTACATGGCGTCTAACACAATAGGTTGAGTAATGCATGATTCGTCTGAGTGCATGGCTTCAAGAAATCCTTGGCCACTTTGGTATGGCAGACACCGACGGTGCGAGTCTTGACTCATGCAATAGTCTGCCCGGTCGCTAATGTGCGCATGACCATTTGAGATAGGTGATCCCGCGTTTGGGGGCGGACTTTTAGTTTGTCCGCAATATATGGCAGCGCACTCTTTACATGGGATCTTGTAGATGGTTTTCATCTTCTGCAGATAGCCAACCCCATCATTAGCGTTCACAAGCTGACTGCGTAAAGTAGTCGCCGGTCTGTGCGTCACCTGTGACTGGTATTTTCTCAGATGTTTTTCAACTACTTCAGACGCATTTTTTAGTCTAAGGGAGATTTCGTCATTATTTGCTTCAGGTACCTGCTTGGAACCATTCCTTCTCTTCTGACTCTTGTTTTTCTAAGCGTCGAATGAGATGAAAAAGTGTTCAATCCACTGCGAAATTAATAATTTTTTATGGCCGTCCGGTCAACAAGACGATGACAACGTGCTTCACGGTTTGATGGACACAGAACGAAGACTTGCGCCTGGACTAGATTATTTTGGTCGTATATTGTACAGTTTCCACCGCACTCTTTCCTTCCTCATTCATCCGGGTCCGCAATAAAGAGGGACTCGGAAAGATCGGAGGCGTACTCTGGAGCAATGGCTGACTCCTTGCCGACACACGTCTCATACGACCTTGTTCACACAACTTATGCACCGGAATTCTGTGAGGGGGTGCCGGATCTCATGTGTATGAAGGGAACTGTTATGACTGCTTGTACTGTTATTAGTAATCACGGCGCACCTGTAAGGGGTCTGCATTGGGTCAAAACGCACAACGAGCTGGCATATTACGTAACCCGAAACTTTATAGCGCCTCCTGTATGCATGTATATTTCGAAAGACTTGGACTTCTTTGGGAAAATCTAACTTATGGTGTGCAAGCTGTCGAGGTTGATCTTCCAGCTCGTCATCGAATTATTGATGGTGTAACAACCATTTAACGAAATAGATTTGTCAAACAAAGGATTTTACGATTGGCCGACGTCTGTGTAAGTATGCGCTAATTATATCTTGTCGTCTCTTCGGGATTGGCTGCGGTCGTTCGGATTTGTCCTTAGGGATTTTATATTTGACATCCAGCTCGATATGCCGCTTGATGCATATCTCATATGGGCGTATTGACTCCGGGTATTCACTGACTTTCCTTATTGAACATGCGCCAAAATTCAAAAGTTCTTCCATTCAAATTTGTCGTCAATGATGTCGGCTCTTCACCCCTAACTGTACAAGAATTTACACAGCCTTCCAAGTTTGGCCGCAGTGTACGGCATCACAACTGTCACATGGGATTATGAAGACAATAAATTTTCTACCGAGGTATCCAACCCCGTCCGTAGGGTGAACAATTCGTGTGCGGAGGGAAGTTGTCGGTTGTTGTACTGATTTTAGGAAGCTTCAAAGGAGGTTCATAGGAGCTTCATAGGAGGCTTCATCAGGTGGTTGCTTCCCGAGCCCGGACGGAGTATTTCCGAAAACACTCAATTTCATGGACATTTGCGACGGTTGTCCCCCTGCCATCATATATATGTATACATATTGCGTTGATATTCGTAGCAAAACTGTGACCGTGAGGAGAATGCAAGAAATCACGGTAACCACAAATGTAATGCCCGAAGTTTTAAAGTCAGACAGAATTCCAGGATCGCGGGCGAATTTAAATTCCTTCTTCAGTGTACTTCAATATGACGACCAGGCTGTCTGCATGGTAGCCTTTGTGAGGTGCATGGGAAAATCCCCATTTACGTGTCAGATATCGACGTACGGTTATCAACGCCCATTGCATTCGCATGCAATATTCGTGATTGTTTTCCTTAACTCGTCCCTGTCACTCGTTCGCACCCGTCCGTACATTTGTAGGTTTTGGTTTCTACGCTAGTGTCCACACCTCCCTCCGTGTCTGACCGGCGATTCTAATCGTCGGCGCTCACACGGCGCTTACGGTAAAGCTCATTAGGCGGTCCAACGCCCACGTTAAATGGTCGCAGCATACGCTCAGTGACGATCCTCATGTACGGCAAGACACGGAGTACCTCAGGTTTTTGGTTCGGCCCACCGTCAGTCTTTGTGTGGTTTTGAAACAGACATTTGTTTAAGAAGCTGCGTGAATATCCATTGACAAGGAAGAGGTGCCACAGTGACGTACACTCTTGTAGCTTCTCAGCCTCTGTGCTGCAGTGCGTGTTGATGCGGCGGAACAGTGTCTGGACTCAACTACATTTATTTGACAGAGGGTGGTTGTTGTTGTTGTAGTGAAGTATTTTCTCTGTATTTGTAACTTTTTGGAAAACACCGGTCTGGAGGGTTCCAGCTTCCTGCCTCGTTACCCCTACGTAGAAGAAAGAGAGCGTTCCGTTCTTTTCTTTCTCTATTGTGGATTGGATTTGTGGGAAGATGGAGTTTAATTGTCCTCTAAAGGCCTCCTTTGCATCTCGGTGTAGGACGACAACAGTATCGTCCACATGGCGCATCCAGAATTGTTGCTTATAGGACCGAAATACACGGGTTTCCAGTTCCTGCAGTACCGCCCCAGCCAGGTAGTCGGAGATCGGGGATCCCATCGGGGTTACCTAGATTTGGTCATACGTATGGCGGTTAAAAGTGAAATACGTGCATAAAAAGTAGTCCAGTAAATCATGCGCGTGCTTCCTTTTAAAGGTTCTTCTTCATCGTCGTACTTTCGTTCCAGTAGGTCACTGATGACTCTCATGTCCAAATCCTTAGAGATGGAGGTGGACAAGGAGGCGAAGTCAAAGGATACCATGATCTCATCGGGGGCTATTTTCACGCCTCCGACGTTTTTTTCAGGCTGTGTGTTCGGAGCCCTCTGTCAGCTTCTTTTAGTGCTTGGTAAGCCATTTTGCAAGTCCGTAGGTAGGTGTGCCTTTCAGCGCTACAATGGGCAGTAGGAGGACATTTGGCTTGTGGATTTTTGGCAAACCGTAGAAAAGCGCTGGAGCGGCATCTTTTGGTCTCATTTGTCTCCAATCGTTTTCAGATATCGCCTTTTGGCTCCTCATCTGATTTAAGCAATTCTTGATTTTGCCTACAAGTGTTTTCCTTGAGTCAGAGTTGACGACTCTGTATGAGTAGTTGTCGGTTAGTAGTTCCTGGGCTTTTGCAACGTACTCTTATCTGTCCAAGATCACGGTTGCCCGTCCTTTGCCCGCTGGAGCAATGAGTAATTCTTCCTTCATTTTAATTCCCTAATGGCCTTTAATTCGACGTACGAGATGGTTCGACGTGGCTTGTGAGATATGATGAGGGATGAGACTCGCTGGCGAATGAAGTTCTTGTATCATCGGTATCCGTCTTTGCGAGTGTCGCTTACAATGCCGCAATAAAATCTAGTGGCTGCGCGTCACCTGCGTTGTATCCAGATTCGTGCTGAAGCACTTTTATCTGGCCGCCTGTGAGCTGTTTGGATGAGAGGTTGTGGACGGATGATGGTTCTGGCATAGCTGAATATGCCCGCTGTAGGGTAAGCACTTTGTTCAGTAGTTGGATTCTCTTCTTCCCTCGCTCCACGTTCATCTTTATCGAGATCCAGCTCTCTAGGTTTTGCAGTTCAGAAGGTGAATATGCGATCACTGGAACAAGAAATTTACTGGCCTGACGTTTCGGATTCTCACTCGAATCCATCATCAGAGACATTCGCAGATAAAGGTGGTGGTGACACCAGGAGTGCACGTGGCTGCCGTGGGACCGTATGCGCACTGCAATTAACAGTTCTCTCAATCACCGCTGGGGTCGTAATTGATGCAGTGGTGGCTTGTCGGTCCGAGTCCGAGTCGTTAATGGCCGTGATTTCGTCATCCGTGCTGGATGCTGGTGTGACGATTGCTCGGCATATTGACTCACTGTCGCTGTGATAACTGCTCGCCCGCGCCCTCCCCACGTGACTGCTTCCCCTGCTTAGGGAAAATCTCAGCACGGAATATGGTACCGGGAGGTCATTGTGCTTGTTGATGAATTGCGGGCCTGAGAACCATGACTCGAGCAGCTCGCGGCTCATGCGGTTGTCACCCCTTGCGAGGATTTCGGTGTCTTTAAATTCTAAAATATGACCAGGCCCCGTCAAGTGTGCCGCCACCTGAGAGTTAGCGTCTCACCGCCTCACTGCTGCTGCGTGTTCGGCAATTCGCGTACGCAGTAATCTCCCAGTTTCTTTGACATAGTTGCTTTGTCCTCAACTACACTACACCGAGAACTGTTAATTGCAGTGTGCATACGATCCCACGGCAGCCACGTGCTATAAGTACTGCACTCCTGGTGCCACCATCACCTTTATCTGCGAATGTCTCTGAGGATGGATTCGAGGGAGAATCCGAAACTTCAGGCCAATAAATTTCTTGTTCCAATGATCGCATCTTCATCTTCTGAACTGCTACCTGGAACTCGTCTGTTCGCTTCTACTAAGGTTTGCAATGTTCGTTCCTCCAGGTATGATGCGCATGCTGCTTTCTCCGTACTTTCGCAGACGAATACGACATTCGCTAATGAGGATTCGTAATAAGCGACGGCTGCGGATGGTCATACGGTACTCCCGACATAAACACTAGCTAAACGCCCAAACAGGCTTTTCGCCAGCCATCTGCTGCGGTGCGTTGTTTACTAGTAATAGTACTACTACCCATTCGTAGGATAGATATTACGTGGTTGTTGCATAATATATGATTTCTTCGATCAAGATTTTTGCTGAAAATTCGGGTCTCACCGTAAAACGACATGCCCCGAACACTTAACTGCAAGTCCTGCAATAGATAATTTGTGAAGCCATTAGCTTGATGTATATCTAATGGAACGCACTGGTCCCGTTGTATCTTTTGGGCTCTCTCTCGAGTCCAACCAGCAGCCGCACGGCGGCGCAGGATATAGGAAGAATGGTGTTACCGACAAAGGCAAGGGAAACTGGAATGACCATTTCTGGCTTATTAGCCGTCGTCAGCCAGTCATACCCAACGAAGCTGCGCGTCACCGGACATAAATACGAAGAAGATGCGATATCGGGAACCATAGTTACATTGCCGTGACGTTTCAAAAACAAACAAGCTAGGCTAGATCGCAGTTGGTAGCCCCGAATGGGAAGCGGACGGCGACCTTAGCCCTAATCCTAACCTTAACCCTTACCCTAACCTCAACCGTTACCGTTAACCGTTAACCCTAACGGCAACCCTAACCCTAACCCTAGCCGAAATCGTAAACGTAACCGTAGCCCTCAGACATAGCCGTAACTGAGAAGCTTAACCGTAATACCAGAACCTATTCGTACGCTTAAACCCTAACCATAACCCGAAAACCTAAGGCTAAAGGCATAACCCTAACCGGAAAATCGGAAACCATTAACCGGTACCCTAATTCTGGCCTCAAAGGTAAAACGGAAGTCACATTTTTCCGATGTGACTATGGAGGCGCACAAAATAACCCCAGTAAACAAACCCCCCAGTCACCTGTAATGCGGGTCCGGGCTACCAACTGCGATCTAGCTACAAGCTATCATCATCGGAGCTTAATGTTACACCCCGCTTCAAAGTACTTATGGGCGGTGTCAATCTTGCTACGACGGGTTTACCTCTCGTCGGGGTCCGGCGTTCGGACGATAGCCGTCATCGCACCTGTTTGCATTGACCTTTACTCTCGTCCTAGGCTGGCAATCTCCTTTAGGACCCCGCAACAGCCTGTATTCTCACCTGCCGGATAAGTAGCAGTAAAGATAGCACCTTTGTCGGGTTCGTTTGCGTTAATGCGACCGTCCGTTTTTTCCACCTGCGGATAAGTGGATGACACGGCTGTAGGACGATCGTACAGCTGCGCATGCGTTGCCCGAGGATTCAGTCTTATTTACGCTTCTGTGTTGTCGTAGCCCGCGTTTGTTTTTCTGCTCACTGAGCTGCGTCCGGAGGACCTGGTAAGCTTCGGGCAGCGCTATAAGGCGGTTGATGGAGTTCGCATCAGTGTGCCAGGCCTCGATTGTCTCCCTGGTTATGCTGTCATTTCCTCGGTCCACAATTTCGGCATTCTGGAAGGTCAGCATGTGTCCAGAGTTTGCCCTGTGTTCTGCCACTAGAGACAACGGGTCCATCCTCCTTACTTCCCTCATGTGTTCCCCAACATGCGTCTGTGGTCGTTTTCTGGTCTCTCTAGTGTAGTTCATTTTACAGGAGTTGCATTAGACTCAATAAATAATGTTTGTTTTTCCACCGCGTGGTAGAGGGGTCTTAGGTCTCACGACCAGGTGTCGAATGGTTGACTCTGGCCGATGGGCAGTGCCGATCCCCAGTGGTCTTAGCAGACGGGAGACCGCCTCAGAGACGCTGTCAATGTAAGGAAGCGCTCGCCAGACGTTTGGCCGTTCTGTCACCGAGTTTCGGCTTTGCCCAGATTGTCCGTTGCGTTCTATGAAGTTCCAAGGACACTAGTTCGCCATGAAGGGGCGCTGAAGGTAGCGTAGTTCTGACCTTTAGTCATTCGGCCCGCTGCAGTGTGTTTCTGCCCTACTGTATAGTGTTCGCACACAGCTGTGTTTGTGGGCGAACGGGTGCTTGCTGTTGGTGGCCGTCCTATACACCGTTATTTTTAGGTGCCCACTTGGTTTTCAGTGAACCAGTACGCCCAGGAACGATAATTGGTCGTTGCCTTCCACCTCACTTGTTAATTAAATATCAGAGAAACAGCAGTTAGAATATTGTGAAATTCTCGCACTAATTCTCGCTTGATGATGACGGAGGTATCGTCGACATATCGAGCCAAAAATGTTGGCCTGTGGATTTCAAAAACTGCGGTCTCAACTTTTTGTAGAACTGCTTCTGCTATGAAGCCCGAATGCGGTGGTCCCATCGGCATCCGCTTGATCTGTTTATATATTCTCCCTCCGAACTTAAAGAACGTCCTCAGGCGGAATTTTAGCAGTTGATTCAGATGCCTCCGTTTCACGCTTTCGCCCGTCTCGTCGTACTTGCTTTCGAAAATTTCGCTAACCGTTTCGACTGCTAGGCATTTGGGATCGAAGTGAAGAAAGATGTGACGTCGAATGACAACATGACTTCACCTTCGCTGAGTCGCATCCCTATGAGCCGCTCCAGCAACTGTACCACTACACAGATGGACGTGGCGGTGTCTGAGGTGAGAGACCTTATGATGCGGAATAGTCACTTTGCCAGATTATATGTTGGTGCACCGCCCAATGAGACGATTGGTGCAAGGGACAGATCGGCTTTATGTACCTTTGATAGTACATAGAAGCGTGATGGGGCCGCACGTTTTAGCTTAATAGGCAGCCGTACCGACTTACTTATTACTTTGTTCTACTGCATGTCGACGGGAGTCTTATCCAGTTGCGTCACCAGCTTATATATATATATATATATATGTACTGAAAATAAGCAAGATTTTTGGGTAGAGAATAACCTTTGATGCGTAAATTCTCGAGACTGGTTCCCCAGCTCGTCGTCAGACTTCTGGGCTGTGCACAAAAACAGTTAACTATTTAACCGTGTCAAACAAGTGATTCTATGGTTGGCCGAAGCCTGTGCCAATGCCGAGGAGATGACGAAAAACCATTGATGCGCATTGGTGAAGGCTTTGACCAACCATAGAATAACTTGTTCGACACGTTTAAATAGTTAACTGTTTTTGAATATAGCCCAAAAGTCTGACGACGAGTTGGGGAACCAGACTTGAAAATTTATGCATTAAAGCTTATTCTCTACCCAAAGAACCTTACTTATTCTTAATTAACTTGCTTGTGATGCCCGTTTTCTAGCATATATATATGTTGAAGGCAGAGGCGTTCTTTGGGAAAGGTACGTTATTGCGTGAACTTTCGACGCCGGTTCCCCAGGTCGTCGTCAGACGCAGACTGAAAGTAAATGTTCCGAAATCAGTTAACATCTGGCAGTGCACATGAAAAAATCGATAATCGTTCGCGTTCGCGACCGTGAGCGGCCGCTATTTGCGTCATTCCGTCCCGATTGGCTCTCGTCTCTTCCATTTCTCCTTGAGACTTTTGTACGCGGTGTCCAACTCGATGTGACGGTTGATGCACGATTCATCCGAGTGCATGGCCTCAAGGAACTCTCGGCCTTTCTTGAAGCGGCAGGCACCGACAATCCGTGTTCTGTCCCAAGCAAACGTATGCCCGGTGTCCAAGCTATGCATGGCTACTTGAGACAGGTGGTCTCGCCTCTTAACTGCAAGTTGGTGTTCGTGAATGCGTGTAGAGGCGGATTTTCCTGTTTGACCACAATAAACTGCATCACAGGCCTCACATGGGATCTTGTAGACGACATCCTTTCTATCCAAATAGTCGACCCTATCCTTAGGGTGTACTATCTGAGTACGTAGTGTAGTCGTCGGTCTGTCAGCCACCTGAATCTGGTGTCTCTTTAGGTGCCTTTCCACAAGTTCAGACGCATTTTTGATGTAAGGGAGGGTTCGCCATGTATTTGGCTTCGGTGTCTGACTGTATATATCCCATTTATCATCCCTAAAATAAGACGAAGAAGAAAAAGAGGCGATACTATGGACCACACTATATTGGTGCCGACGTTTCGGAAACTTCCTCAATTCCATCATCAGAGTGGTAGGGTGTTTGATCCTGCTAGCACAGAGTTGTTCTGTCTCGCCGCGTGTCTCAGGTTATAGGCATGCCTGATACACGAACTCTGACCTGCCTGCTGGCAGGGGATTGGCTTTGGTCCCTACGTGGCTGGCCGCTTGGTTGCTCGCGTGACCTCTGTTCCCTGCCCGGCTGTCGTTGTCGCTGCTAGGTCCATGTGCCCGTGGGGGATCCCCCATAACCTGACGGGTTGATCAGCTCTCGTTGCATGTGTGAATCGCGTTCGGCTGTTTGGGCGCGTCGGTGGGTCGATGTCTCGCGTCGGTCGTCTGACCCCCGGCTGACTCTCTCCCCCTGTGGCGAAGGTGACAACTGTTGAGAGGGTCGCTATTTTTTTCGTCAGTGCTGTCGGCCCCGTTCGAACTGACTGGAGCCTCGTACGTATCGCTTGGTAGGCCGGATGAAGATCAATGGCTCTGTTGATTGTGCCAACTGAGGACCAAATTTCGAGAACCGGTCCGACTATCTGTTGGCTAGGCCGATGACGCTTGCCTCTCCCAAGGCGAAACTGCGTTTTTCCTGTTGTATGTGCCCATATGCCAGTAACAGCTTATCCTCACGGTTGACTGCAAGCTGCTGCTCGTACAATCTTGTGTAGAGGCGTTTGCTCGTTTCACCAACATACCTCGCACTGCAATGCTGGCAAGGTATGCTGCAGGACACTGTTGATTGTTCCGTTTTCGGTAGCTGGTCTATGGGCCTCATTATCTGCTGCCTGATAATGGATTCCGGTTTATGGACTACCCCAATCTCAAAAGGGCTCAGGATTCTTGTTGTCGCCTCAGAAACATTCCTCATGTAAGGGATCGCGAGCCAGAATTTCGGCTTCTCATCGTTAAATCGTTCGCGGGTAAGTCTTCTTTGGCACTCACGTATGAGGGATCGTGGATAACCATTGGCTGTGAATAAGGAATGCGGGTATTTCGCCTCCTCCCTTCTTCCGTCGTCGTCACTACAGTGTGTTTGAACTCGTTGGAAAAGAGCTCTGACACAACTGCGTTTGTGACCAATAGGGTGGTTACTTAGGAATTAGAGAATGCGTCCAATATTCGTTGCCTTTCGGTATACCGTAGTTCTTATTCTCCCACTAACCGTCCTTGCAACATGCTCGTCGAGGATAGGCGATTGGTTGTTGGTTTCCTCTGCCATTGTAACTTCGATGTCAGGGAATAT
This sequence comes from Spirometra erinaceieuropaei, assembly GCA_902702965.1. NCBI lineage: Eukaryota > Metazoa > Platyhelminthes > Cestoda > Diphyllobothriidea > Diphyllobothriidae > Spirometra > Spirometra erinaceieuropaei. Next base: position 1,831,338 of record CACRXP010000026.1, read on the forward strand.
TGAGTTCAATAAGACCTTGAAGTCCTGAACGTCGTTCCTCTTGATTACGACAAATGTGTCGTCGACATACCTTGTCCAGAATTTTGGGGAGAATGAACGGAAAACCAGTCGCTCGAGCCTCTGCAGCATAGCGTCGGCAATCAGTCCGGACAGCGGGGAGCCCGTAGGTGTTGCCTTCTCTTGCTCGTAAACCTGGTTGTTGAAGGTGAATAAAGTTCTGAGGCACAATTCCAGGAGTTCGATGAGGTACGTTCGTTTAGGTTGTTGATCATTTTCATCATACTTCTCCTAAAGAAGCACGTCAAGGATGCTGGTGGCAAGACCGATTAGAATGGAGGTGAAGCGATGCCATCATCTCGTCTGGCTCTATTTCCAGATGTCTGATACTCCTTAAAAACTGCTCAGCCGATTTCACTGTCCATTCGAAATCCCCGGTCAGTAAACGGAATCGACAGCCCAAACGTCGGGTTGCCGCGTAAGGAGACTATGGGGCGTAGAGGTACTGCTGGTTTATGCACTTTTGGCAGACCGTAGAAACGCGCCATGGCGGCATCGGTGGCTTTCGCGGCCAGTGCTTCCTGTCTCTTGAGGACCTCCGCCTTCCTTTACTTGTCCATCGTCATGGTTACCCTGTTCACGTGCATCTTGAACTCTCCAGTCTCCGAAAGCTCATAGGCAACTTCGTCCTCCAATAGACCTAGACGTTTCGTCGTGTACTCGGTCTTGTCCACGTTAACCGTCCAGCGTCACTGATCGGCGTGCAGGATGACGATAGCCCTCACTTTCCGCATGATGATGTTTAGCAAACGACTTCACATCTCGCTACAGGCTATGTGAATACGCATCAGGTATGCGACGTCACCTCGATACGATTGGCTAGATCTGTCTCCGTTTGTTTTTTGAAGTTTGACTTTGGCATCCAAAACTTCATGCCGGTGCAGATATATATATATATATATATATATATATATATAGAGAGAGAGAGAGAGAAAGTAATGTTATTACCGACAAGACAAGGGGGACTGGAATGACCATTTCTGGCTTATTAGCCGTCGTCAGCCAGTCATACCGAACCCCGAAGTGTGGGACACCCAAGGCTCGAACTTGCGACCTGTTAGTTAGAAGTCCACTTCTCTAACCACTGGGCCACGAGTCCGTTCCCCTGACGGTTTTCGATCGGGAATAAACAATGGGGGAGGTGGAGGCGCTCACCGATCGTTCTTACAGAACTCACTCGTCGGTAATGCCATTCTGCCTATATCTTGCGGCGCTGTGCGGTTACTGGTTGGGCTCGAGAGAGCCCGCAAGGCACGACGGAACGAGTGACTTCCGTAAGAACGATCGGTGAGCGCCCACCCCCCCCCCCCAATTGTATATTCCCGATCGAAAAAGAAACAGGGCAACGGGCTCGTGGTCCAGTGGCTGGAGGCGTGGACTTCTAAGTAACAGGTCGCGAGTTCGAGCCTTGGGTGTCCCACACTTCGGGGTTCGGTATGACTGACTGACGACGATCAATAAGCCGGAAATGGCCATTCCAGTCCATTTTGTCTTGTCCGTAATAGCATTACTGTCTATATATATATATATCAGAGGGGAGACGACAGAGTCTGGGGGTAGATTGATACAGCACTGTTTCGGGCTTGTTTGCCTTCATTCAGCCAATCATAACCCTTACCACCACCAGCTGGTACCGGAAACACAAACATGCGCTCAGACGCACCTGGCGCAGCTGGTCCACCACTGGGGTCTACCAGATGGGTTATAAGCACTTCATCGAACCGAAGTTCATCAGTGCCTCGCCACCTGCCATTCTCTGTCGCTGCAGATATATATATATATATCGCCTTCATCATCTCCCGAAGAAGACGAAGAAGAAGAGAGGGCGAATCCATGGACCATATTGTATTCGAACTGATGTTTCGGAAACTTCCTCGTTTCCATCATCAGAGTAGCGTAATTGTTGCACTTGCGGGTCTTGAGTTATTCA
>CACRXP010000026.1:1837481-1946809 GCA_902702965.1 Spirometra erinaceieuropaei
CCTACCCTCGGCCGGGCAGCCATCGATTAGATCGGCACACCCTCGCCCTCCTCCCAACTAAAAGCCGGCGGCCGTCGTCAGTGCCTGTCCGTCCGCATGCGCGTGCCCAGTCCCAATTTAATCCGACCGACCAATCAGATTCCGATCTGTGTCCCGGTCTTACTGTACACACTTTCACGCGACACGTAACACCTAGGAGTGTCCGCGCGAGCACGCGCGCACGCACGTACCCCCGCCCCCGGCATGATGACATGCGCGCACGAGGCCTTCGTGATGACTAATCGCGCGCGCTGTTGGGATGATTTGCACTAGGCGCGCGGGGGGAGGAGCTGCTGAAGAGGCACATGACACACATCAGACGCGTTGGAAGGGGGGGGGGCGGTGGGACTGGGGGAGGTAGCGGCAGCAGCAGCGGAGGAGCAGCAGCAGGGTGTTTGTAACAGGGCGGTGGCGGCGGCGGCGGCGACCATCTCTGATGATATTTCCCTCACATACTTGGTGTTGCCAGTTGGCGCATGCGGCCGTCCTGCCGAGGGCGCAACCACCCTCGAACCCTACTGCTGCAGCTGCTGCTGTTGCTGTAAAGTCATAAAATCGTCCGACTTGCATCCCAACCGGAAAGGGCAGTGCAGTTTTAACAATTACTAGCGCCGCTACTGTTGCTGGGGTTGAAGACGACTAGTGAGGAAATCGGGGGGAGCCGAGAGCGATTTTTTCATCAATCAGCCGTGTTTCCGCAGTTCCTGCTGACCAGGCGATCAAAGTAAACCGGTGCGTTCTGAGGGACTGACAGTTCCGCCAATTTCGCACTTCACCCTCTGCAGTTCGAGTGGGTCGTTAATTGGGAAACGACAGAAAGTACGTCAGGCATGTGTACTCTTTAGTAGCATCCTGTCAAATGGGCGAAGAGAGTTAGAAAAATTATGAGAGGGTCGTGAATACTAAGGGAAAAAATGCATGGAAGTAAGGAATCACCACCTGTGATACATAAATGAGGATATTCATATTTTGTAGTTGATTTGGTTTGGCAGTTGATTCTTGAAGCAGAGCCGGCGTTTGTATGTGTCAATAGGAATGCCGGTCCGCAGGGTATCAGTTTCGCCGTACGGAAATTCTGAGGTATACATGGGGAGCAACCAAAGCCACCTATGTCAAGGTTTTTGCTCTCAGAAAGCCAATTTGGCGAACAGACGTCTGCTTTCAATAAATTCTCTTCAGGCCTGTACATTTATATAGCTATGAATGTAAAGATACGGGCGAACTGATAATTGTACTGTAGCTCGGGTTTGGGGGGAGGGGAAAGTGACACAGCAAAATTTCAATCAGCGCCAGGGGGAGGGTGGCTCCCGGGAAAGGTAATTATATGCGGGTGAGTGACTTAGTGGCTTTAGACAATGGCAACCGTAGGACCTGTATGAAGTTCCTTTGTGCGTATAGGACCGGTTCGCGTAGCGTGACTGGGTCAGGGGTTGGTTATGCAACCTCCTTGAGTGGCTGATCAAAAGCTTGCTTTCTTACCTTACTTAGTTAGATGGGCCTCATTACTGCTTCCCCGGCAGTAGGTCTCGAAAGGGGTCATGTAGGAAGTGGATTTTGACTTCCAATAGCGTTGTCGGCATTAAATTGGCTTGTTTAGAGCTCATGGTTAAGGTTTGGGTAACGGTTAACATTGGTGCTAGATAGGTCATTCTTGGGACTACTTGTCCGTATTTTTTGATTCATTATGTCAATGCACAGGCCTGAAGAGAATTTATCGAAAGCAGACGTATGTTCGCCAAGTTGCCCTTTGAGTTCTTGCTTGCTTCAAACCAGATTGTGGGAAATGCAGCGGCCTATGTGGGATTCGAACCGGCGACGGCTTGAGGAAGGCCTGAGAACAGCCAACGCTCAAGGCCCCACCGGGGGCCTTGATTTTAATCACATCTTAGGAAATTTACCTGCACAGTCTACTGCAATTTATGGTATGCAACCATTCTGACACAGTTATCTGACTGCCCCTGCAGAATTTCGTGCTTAATTAACCTACAATCCTCCAGGATCATTTGATTAATGGTGTTTTGGCGTCGATACGTGGATGATACATTCGTCATTATTGGAAAGGACAGTCTATCGGGTTTCCATGACTTGCTTAGCAGCATCCTCCCCGGCATTCAGTTTGCAAGAGAAAACGAGGAGGCCGAGAAACTACCCTTCCTTACTGTGCTCGTCACGCGCAAAGTTGATGGTAAACTCAGCATTACAGTGTACAGAAAGGCGACCAATATAACCCAGGTCCTCATCTATCATAGCGACCACCCATTGGTGCACAAACGGGCCGTTCGGAGAGGCGACCCACTATCTCAAGTCGCCGCTCACACGCTGGAGGAAGGCCATGAGTTCGACTTCGCCAACACGCGGATATTGGCGCGAGACGACAACAAGATGGGGCGAGAAATGTTGGAGGTTCGGGTGCCGGATACCAACTCTATCAATAGACACATTGATTTGCCTGCGTGTTATCATGCGCTCCGCCCACGCAGCCAAGTTGCGCAGCTCACATCGCCGCAAAGTACAAACGGCGTCACCACGCCAGAGGACCATTGTGGACCAGGCGGGACAAACCAGACCTAACCCTGGACGTAGTCTCCCACTCCTCACGACACGATATAAATGTTCACACGTTGCTGCACTCTAGCAGTCTCTGATGATGAACTCCAGTTCGAGTTCGAAAGCTAAGGCCAATAAATCTGCCGTCCCATTGATCGTGGCTTCGTCATCTTTTAAACAAGAGCCTGGGGTGCGCATATTCTCTTCCATTCGTGAGCTATTAAATTAATGTATGAACTTGGAGCAAATATTTTGGCGCAAATCTTCACAGATTCAGTTCAGAGCATGTGTGGAAAAACACGTGGGGGACGCTGGGAATTACTCGCTGCTACGTCACGCAGCAGCGTAGTATCGGTGAGCGACTTGTCTGGGCTTTTAGTAAGCACCCGTGCTAGCTGGCCAATAAACATCCTTTAGACTCAATACAGTGTTTAATTTTTGATTTAATTTTAAAACCAAAGAGGAACGATATTTAGACTGTGAGTTATGTGAAACAGCAGGATTTGCATTTATCGACCACGCATTCGTAGTAATTTGTGTTTCCTGACGTAAGCAATGTCTCATTTAAAAAGTGGCACGGCTGTTGATGAGTGAATAAATTCCCCGTATGGAGGCCAAGCACAGATTAGATTTCGACCTGACAAAATATAAGTTGTCATTCCTGAATAAAAGGACATTTTCACAACCTGCGGTCAAGATTTTGTAAGATTCGACGCCTAAGTGTGCAGCATCATTAGGTTGGTTGTCCATTCCTATATAAGGCGAGATCAAGAATATAACGTTGCTCCAAATGGTAGAGAGGCGCTCGCCGATCGTTCTCACGGAACTCACTTGAAGGATTATGAGCCAGAAATGGACATTTCAGTCTTCCCTTTTCTTTGTCGGTAATAAAATTCTGCCTATATCATGCGCCGCTGTGAGGCTGCTGGTTGGGCTCTATAGGAAACCCATGAGGCATGGCGGACTGAGTAAGGTCCGTAAGAATGGTTGGTGAGCGTCCCTCTATAATCGCATATTCCCGATCGAAACCCATAGGACAGCTAATCCGTGGCTCAGTGGTTAGAAACGTTTGACTTCTATAAACAGGTCGCGAGTTCGAGCCCCGGGTTTTCCACACCTCGCCATTGGGTATGACTAGCTGACGACGGCTCATAAGCCAGAAATGGCTTTTGAGATGGCTATTTATCTACAGAACTGCGGTTATCAGTCCCAGGAGAACGTTTTCCTGACGATAACGGAGACAATGCAATGTCTGCTTCTGGTTTAGTTGTAGTCACCAGCCTGTGACGACCGCATCCCGGGCTGCCCCAGTCGGGTTTGTTAAAGGTGGCAGTATTCATTCAGAGGACCAACGTACTCTCATTAAAAGACTGGAAAGAGCATTTCACTTTGTATTGGAGCTGATTGGTGCTCATCCAATGCGTACCAACTAACAGCTGGGAATTGGTTGTCTTCAAGGACAGGGTCGCTGGGATGGCCATTTTTGGCTTATTGGCCGTTATTAGCCAATGATGCTTGAGGCTAGGACTGCACATCCCAAGAATCGAAACCTGAATCAGTTTATCATTTCACAACTGCGCCAACGGGCTCGCGTCATTTCAACTTCGTCGGTAAGATCTACTCACTTATTGATTGTCAGTTGAGCAAAAACTGTGTGAGTGTTTCCTCGCCATTCAGCTTCGAGGGGAAAAATGCGGAATGATCTTTTCTGTCGTGCAATGAGAATAACTCGGTTTTCGTCAAATTCATAAGAGTAAATGTAGGTGGGGTTTTTAAAAATTAGCGCGTCTCGTATATGAATTGCGCAGAAGGAGCGTACTTAGAGTGTCAATCTCCGACGGAACAATTTTATCGCATAGCTACCATTTGTCAGTAAAGTTCGATTCGGCAGCATGCCTTTGATAGTAGCACTGAATGCATATAAAACACAAAGTCTGATCAGATGCATGAGGCTGCCTGCGGTGGTGGAAGGTAATTGATTTACTGGTCATTCACGGTAGGTACATCGTCATGCCACTCTCCTGGCTTTGCGGTTAAAAGGTCTGTAAAAGTGGGCAATGCCACTATCAACAAACCATGACTATCACAACCTGGTATGCACTCGCGGCTCCCCTACACACGGTTCCCAGTCGGTGGATGCGCTCGCGATCCCACTGGGGTGTGCGCATGGCTGTCCAGTCATCATCCTCGCCTTTCTGACCCCCGTTGGGGTGCTGCTGTTGTTGTTTATGAAAAATCCTGGTCAAGTGTATGCTGGGAATCAGGGGGTGTGGTGGTGTGCCTAGGTGCGGCTCCATCCATGCCAGCCACTTTCGCCCTCCCCCCACTTCCGGTCTTCTTGACTCTGTCTTGAAACCGGGTCCAGGTTGGGAGTGGGGAGGAGAAAGTGCGGTAGACGCTGTGAAAGTCTACTATCACTATAAACTACCTCACGCACAAGTCACCGTCCTTGGAGCACACGGTGGACATCGTCGAGACCGACGTAGAACATTCGCTCTGGCTTCGTGGTAATTAATAGGGCACTCGGCGTGTCAGACTTCAGGCTTCTGCGCTGCGGTGTCGGCTTTGTTGATGGTCTTCCATGGATTAATATTCAGACGCGAGAATTTGCCTAGTCGCAAACTTTGCTTTGCCGAGCGCCGATTCCCTATCGGCCAGCACCTATGATCGGCAAAATTTAGTGATGACACAGTCACTAATCAACTCTAACATGACTGAGGATGGTCCTTAACGTAAAGGTCGAAAGACAACTATTCCCGCCGGTATAGCCTCCCATGTTTGCGATTTACTTTCTTTGCGCAGAACTGTGTATTTGGTTATCGCCGTCTAAAATGATACATTGACATTACTTGGTCAACCGACGTCTAGTTTTCTGTCTCGAAAGTGATACGTCGGAAAATATGCTCGCGCCGCTTATTCGCACACCATAAAATTACAGAAAAGGAAAACGCGGTAGCTTTGCACGGAAACGTGAAAGCTAAAATTTAATAATCATGATTTATGGTTATACCGGCAGAGTTCGAAACTTAAGTGATTCAGATGAGACAAGAGATGCATATTTCAGTGGTGCGCATGTCGGCATCAGAGGATGTTATTGGTAGATGGTTAGCTGACGACGTTTTCGATGACATTATAAGCAGTATCCAATAATGGGGTTGGAATTGCGCTAGGGGTTTCCGCGCTGGCGCAGTACAATTAGGATAGAGAGTTTATCTTGGGACGGTTATTTTATATCAGTTTGTCAACAGTGTCATTATCTAGGAGCGAAGGACGAATCCCAGGAGGAAGTCTTGAAGAAGGAGACACGATCGCTGGGATCTTTCATCAAAACTTTGGTTGCGTCGAAATGTGGCTCTCCCTGAGGTAAACGTGCTCTAATCACTGCCAACCATTTCAGTAGTCATAGTGAATCGGAGAATAAACTTTAAATATACCATTCCGAATATCTGAAATGGAAACCCATCATCCAAAAATTTAATGTTTTTCGAGCAGCAGCGATAGCGGCTAAGCGCTGTCGTTCATTGTGTCTGTCAAAACAGCAGCCTCCGTAAAAATTTGTTATGATACTTTTTCAGAGGCGATTTTGCAGCTGATAACGCTTGGGCCCACTCGTCTGGCACTGAAAACGTGAGGCAATGGAATCGCAAACATAAAGGACCTATCTCGTGAATAGGTGACCAACATATCAAAGTGCCTTTCCAATTAGAAAGAAGTACAGTACGTGACCTATCCCACAAAACCTGAAAACGGACGCTGATGTGATAATTTTTGGAAGTGTCTAACGTTGCACATTTTGTTTGCTCGCCCACTTCCTTCAGTGAAATGTCCATTTCTTGTACAGGAGCTGTGTTTACGTAATTAAGGTAAGTAAAATATTAATAAAGTTTGGCAAAAATGGACTTTGCAATATATTCGGGAAATTTCCTATGTTAATACCTGTCCTGAACTTCGGTTAGGCATCTGAGCTGGTTTCTCATGGAAAGGTTGGTATATTAACCGCGAATGTTTCAATAAACAGAAGTAATCGGACCTAGAAATTTTTTTTGGCCTAAACTAGTTGTGGTAGTCAGTTTGCTCGCACAAAAGTTATTTCAAGATAACCAACGGCTTTTCCCGATTTTTAGGAATCCTATTGGCATTGCTGTGCGATTTGATGTCCTAAAGTGCAATAATAACGCACACAGGGAATCCTTCGTTTAAATGGGTTAAAATTGTTTTCCGTTTGAAAAATCTTGCGGGATGTCACAGAAATGACCATAAAGGAATGGTCATTTCTAGTTTTACACATATGAAACATTATTTGTCGCGCGGTCTGGCTTCTGCACATACCTTATTCAGAAAAATATAACGAACAAAACGTTAATAGTTTCAGCAAAATATATGTATTTATATGGCACTCTGCCGTGCATTCGTAATTGCAGAACGAAGTGTAAAGGCAAGCAAAAACCGTGGAAATTGCCGCCATATATAAAGACATGCATGTTCTTACGTGTACGGTAGAATAATATTAGCATTGTTTAGAAGCAGGAAAAACGACAAATATCTCTTCTTGGCCTTACCGTACAAAAATGCAAAGTACGCAGAGGTCCGTCAACGGAGTGCAGTAATATGGCACTTCTTAAAGAGGTTACTTATTAAGTAAAGTTTTCTTTTTGATCGGAGGCATATTCGTTGCTGACTTTCGTTGTTGACCGCAATTTTTCTCAAAATTGAAGTTTGATGTTTGAATGCGTCTTTACATGTTACCCAAACAAACATAGTCGTGAACAGGAGCGCGAAAACACTCATTAATTCGGCGAATACTTTCAAGAGTAATTTTTCTTTTAAAGTTCTTAACAGACAGGTAATTCAGAATCTGTCTTTATGGACGATCGGATGAAAACACCGAAAATCATGAAGTATTTAGCGATATTTCAAGACCGATTTGAAACTCGGCGTCGTCTAAAGCAGACAAAATATGCAAATTAATTGAACGAAAGAAACGTTCTTTCTATAAACACTGAATGGTTTGTTTACGATCAGGCCTCTTAATTCTATTTAAATTGATTAGTTCCAGATCAGCCGGGGAAAATGTGGCCTGGTGGAAACTTTGCTCCTACAACGTTCCCATCGGTGAAATCAAGCAAACTCCAATTTCACTTGCAGAGCCATATCTCATCAAATTTATTAATTTCAAAAATTTCACGAATACCTGGAAAACTGTTTTTGAATGTATGCTCAAAAAGTTGGCTGCTGACAAACCGTCTTATATGACATTACATTAAATCTTAAGGGATATGCAGTCGTAAACTTAACTAAAACACTACTTGTAAACGTTATTTTATTTGTACTTTCATATTTTCTTCGTTTTTTGCGCCAAAAGACAGTATTGACACATACAAACAAAGTTTGCTAAATTCCGACCATTTTTGAAGTTTTCGGGATTTTGTAAATATTTTAAAGCAAGGCATTTCGCAGCAACACAACATAGCCTTTAGCATGTGTTTTAGGTTTTTAATTCTCTTAAAGTTGCAAGTAATAACAAAGATGTTGGATCCATGAACTGGTGTCGGTTTGCGAGTGATTGGCAGTTATTCGTAAATTTCGACACCTTTCATGAGTTAGGTCACGTACAGTATTTGGGTGATATTGCAGTAGTAGTTATCATGCGGCACAGTCTTAGCATATATATTCGGTCACTTTCTAAAACTAAACTCAACAGAAATAACTAGCTGATTATTATGTATTTTACTATAAGTTTTTGATTTTCCTACAAAAGCAAATATAATTTATTGAAATGACGCATAAACTATTCTTTCTCGTTTGTGTTTTCTAGAAAATCAGGTCTCCTTTAACGTTGATAATCAAAAACAGTACTTATTGGTTTGAAAAACGTTCGTAATTAGGATAACTGTAAAAAGATATAGTGCACATATAGACATTATCCTATATGCTCCCTTAATCAATGCGTCTTAAAAGGTGTACATCGCAGTTCACATTTATTGCAAAATTTCATGAGCCACGTACGATGCCTTCTCAGCGGCATCAAACGATATATGGTTTTTTTTTTATAAAAAGGATACGATTTGCCATTTTAAACGTTAAACATAAAGACAACAGAAGATATGATTAAACTTTGAGGGAATTAAGAAAGCCTCTTTTGCATTCAAATGATCCGGATTCGTTGGTCGCAACATTCGAAGCCGATATGCTTTGTCACTAAATAGAGGCAAGACAGGGGTATTTGTTTGCATGTTTTCGATAATAAATGTTTGAATTTGCAAACATGAAAAAATGGGCTAAACGATACGCACATTTTTGGTAATTTTCTGCCAAGTGTGGTTTAGCCGCGACCAAGAACAGGCCCAGCCAAACGCGGAATCCTGGCGAGTCGGTAATCTTTTGAAATTATTTTGCAGGACAATCAAGTTCTTAATGATCCCCATCTACTCACAGGTATATTTAACTGTGCTGGCGAATGTTTCAAATGAACAGGCTTGACCGTTAGCAGTCCATGGTTATTGACTAAGCAATGATAACTATGGTAACGTTTAAAAACCGTCGTGTTTGATGCTACGGTTAAATGGCCATTAGAAAAAAGTTGAATATGCCCTATTGCAGCCGTTCAACTGTTTTGTGTTCAATAAAGTTTTTGAAAGTGACGCGCGTCACGGGGAGTAGGATTGCAGCGTTTTGCATCGTTTGACGTGCGAGTGACAACGACGGAGGTGATTTAAGCCAAGTTCTCATGTTATGACGTCGCAGATATAGTGACATCCATGTAGTCATGTGTAAAGAAGCAGCTCAGTTATTAAGATGGGACATTTTTCTGCTATTAATGGACCACGCACTATCCGGAGGTAAGCTGTGGCGGGTCCGAAGACGTCCTTGAACTTCCAGCGAGCATTGTAGGTTTCAGGAACTGGCAATAGAGTACCCAAAAAGATATCTATTATGGTTGAATATAATCGAATCGTGTAATTATTTACCATACTGACAAAGCAGTGCAAACTAGGAGCCCAGACCCGAGTGTTTTGCCGATCGGACCATGCCTTACAAGGTCTGTTCTGAGGGTTTTACCCCAAATTCGCGCATTAATATTTTCGGAAATCAAACTAGGCAAAATAATCCAATCCTCTGAAACAAGACAGTCACATGTGCAGTGAAGTCTTGATAGCTCGTTTTTCTGCAGATGACATCTTTAAATTATATTTATAAAACTTGTAACTGCAGAGCCCGGTCGCGCAGAAAATCTGCATTTGGAAAAAACCCTGAAATAAGTAGACTCTTGATCAAACAGAAATACACTTTTGTAGCAAGTAGCCGCTGCGTACAGTACTATGATAGAGTGTCTTTAGGTGAATGGAATAAAGTACAATGCTTGCTCACTGACCGATGCTGATACTTTTAACTGCTAATGAAGATACCTACTTTTCTTTTTATTTTCAAAAAACCGCTTTGAGGCCTCCTTGTGCAATTCTGGTCAATTCGAGAGTAGCCATGCGGATTGTAAATTATTTATTGCACGAAAAATATGGAACATCTTTTTTAAATTTTAGGGTTGTATTGTCTGAAGAAGCGTTTTGCGTTATGCTTTAAAGTCTTAATTTTCATTCGAGTTTTTCTATTTTTATAATAACAACCAAAATATTTACATTCATTTAGAGGGTGCAGCCGTCGCAGAACACAGTGCTACCTGTTGGTGTTACTACTGTATTTCAGGGTGTAAATGAGGCAGATTTTTAAATCAGGATTTCCAAGAAGAATGAATCTTTGTTTTTCTGACAACTATATGCCGCTCTGCATACTAACCGCTCTGATGTGTGCGTACTGACGAAATCAGGTTGCAAGTTATCGCAGGCCATTCCAATAGACCACTCCTACTTACATTCCTACTTTCCACCACAGAGGCAAAGACTCGGTAATATAAAGATGTTGTGGCTGAAAATCACTGTCATAAAACAATGTCAGGATAAAAGCTTAAAGGTTGATTTCCGCCAAAAGGGTGATCTTTTGCAGATAGCATAACTTGACAGCATTTTCTGTGCAAGAAGGAAATTTTAATGTGAAACGCCAAATGAATGAGCAACGCGTACAAAGTCCGAGGCAGTTCTGACCGATCATTTGAATTTTGGTAACTTCATCCTGCGCTGTAAAAAAGCCTCCTTTTGTTGAAAAACGGGCTCCCAGTCTCGGCAGTTTCAGTAAACAAACCATCATGATATCAGAATGATCTTTTTCCCTGATAGGCTAATTTCCGGTGCGGATGGTTCAGTGAAGTACCTACTGCAAATGAATGTCTATAATATTTTTTGAAATGTCGAGGGAATAATTCCAAAATTGTAAAGTGCAGGAAATTGTCTTAAGTGTCAGTGATATAATACGAACATTTGAGCCAGAGGCAATAAACTTCTGTGAAATAACTTTGCAATGTCCACTTTACAAAAAGGTAGCACCTATCGCGGGAGTACGGTATAATCGTCTGTCGTGTATATGTATATATGGACAGAATAACATTATCGCAAAGACGTGGGAGACCGAACTGGCCATTTCTGGCCTATAAGCCGTCGTGGGGTGTGGAACATCTAAGGCTGGATCACACGGCCTGTTAGGTAGAGTTGTTAAACTTCAAACCAACAGGTCGGGATATCAGACCGCAGGTGCTCCATACCTCGAAGCTGCATATGACTGGCCGACGACGATAAATAAGCTGGAAACGAACACTCGATTCTTCCTGGTCTTGTTTCGCGCTCAGTCTCGGGGCAATTTCTACTCCCTCAGGTCAACAAGTACTGGTCAAACACGTACCAAGTGTTTTTGCCCGTTATACCAGTAGGTCAAAAAACTCAGCGGTTCATCTTCATCGGCTATTCGTCAACCTGAGAAATGCAATAGTCTCGAGCCAGTTGAATTCAGGCAACTGGAAAATTTTCACAGATCAAGATAAAGCGCACATATATTGTGGTCTAAGATGTCGCCCAGCAGTGTCTCTCCTTCCTAATCAAGTTGTAAACCATGAAAGATAATGTGTAACACTACGAGAGATCATTTTCTAAAGAGAATGTTATGAGAAAGAAGTAGCCTTTTCACAGGAAAGAGAAAACTGGTTTCATATCAAAAACTCGAGATGTGGTAGGCATGATTAATGGGCGCAAAAATAAGCTTAATGCCCTACGATTCGGGAACCACAACAGTAGATTTAAGTATATGACGATTGAACTAAAAAACAATATTTTCTCTGGAAGAATTTCCATTTATGATGGAAGTAAGTCGAACTGTACTAAAAGTGGTTTAATTAAATGAATGTTCTTGGTATTGCTGCCTTACATGAGTGACAAGCAAGGCATAGTTTTCCTTAAGGGCACTTTCATAAAATGGTGAGCCAGAGCGGATACTAAATCATGTCCAGGCCTTACAAATGTTTGATCCGCAAACAGACTATGCGCACATGAAGGTCATTCGAACCATACAAATTATATTTGGAATGGTTAGCTTAGTAAATGTGGGACGTATTATATAGCACCACTAGCTAATATTTCGACCGCCACTTTACATGCGTCATCCTTTAGAAACTACCACGCTCTGTCGACGAACCAACTAATGGAGCAGTGGAGTTCGACTGAAGGCTATTGAATCAGAAAGTCCTTGAAGACGGCCCTGAGATGTTCATTGAACTTCGACATCTGATCCCGCTCGGAGATAAAGAGGTCATCTAGCGGATACCAAGGATAGAATATCGGTTAATAGGGTCAAAGAACAGTGAATTCGACCACCACGAGGCCGCCCTAATTACGTGCCCAACAGTTTGCAAAGGGATTGTCAAATGAGGCTCCTTTTCCCGTCTGACTCGCGGACCTAGCTTTTTCATTTATATTGAAAAAATTCCTATCCACAACGTCAAGGAATCCTGGTTCATTTGGAATCAGTGGACTTCTCTTATATTTCGCTTAGTTTCGCTCTCGCACTTGCCTCACCTAGAGTCAATTAATATAGTTAGTACATCGCAGTCTTTAGACTGCACAATGCCGTATTCAAACCATCTACAAATCATCCGGTTTTGAAATGCACAGCTGTTGTTAGCCGCCCTGGTTCCGACCTTCACCCTTCCTAATCGCGATGACTAATGACAGCGAGAAGTTCATAGGCGCCGCTGCCACACCATGTGTTTTGGGTGCCAACGCCTTTGGTTTTTACCGCCACTCTTCCTCTCGGAGCTGAAGCAGACCTGAACGTCCACGCTGTCTAGACCTCCTGGCTCTCTTGACTTCGTGAGTTGTATGAGAATGTTCGTGGAAGCTCCTACTGTTGAGTTTTAAGCCTGAGAACTGGTGAGCGCGAGGACAAACATTGCATGGAGTACCACCAGCAGTTAGTCAAGTCGTCAAGAAATGTGTGCGCCAAAATTCAAAAAGAGTAATAAAATTTCAGCCACTAAACAAACATCGCACTAGATACAACTATCTCCACCGCATGGCACAGCCGCTGCTGTTGATATGTATGGTAGATGTATTAACTCGTGGAATGTTGACCGAGATTCTAAAATGCGTTTTTGAATCGAAAATATTACTGAAATAACATTGTAATATTAGTCGCTATGCAGTATAATCTTATAATAATTCAGTTACTTCGAGACGCCAACCTTCTAACCAAACGTTTTGGCCGCCTGCAAAAACTACACCCTGTAAAAATGAATACTTAAATAATATGTTTTTCCCCGTTGATTTTAAATTTCCTTAAACATTCAAATATATCTCATAAAAGACATGTGCAAAATATTCATTCTTTCGCTTATTTGGAAGAAAATTATGTCTTTAAATTAGATATGTGAAGAGTAGGCGCAAGTTGCTTGGAAAAGAGTTTCTAATTATGAGATATTTAAGACTGTGAAAAGCCCGCTCCTAAAACATCATAACCCCGCATTTAATAATGTTGTTTGTAAATTTTGAATCCTGCATCTTGCAAACATTATCAGAGAAATGTTGGGTACCTAGTACACATTTAGGCCCTGCGAAACACCACAATCATTGACTCCATCCCCAGTAATGGGGAACCAATTCTAACCTGTCCTCATTATGGCCGTACTTACACATCTTAACTTGTTTGTCGATCATCGGCGACTTCGTCGCAATCAGATCGTCGAACAAATGTCTTGAGCCCCAAAATGTACCCGTCACATGCGTCCCACCTGCTCACAATTTTCAGCAAATTCGGATACCGTGCGGATCTTTTAAGTCAAACGCGTACCCACGACATCGACTCCAGCTCAGTGCCACCACTTCAAAGCCACAATCTGCATCTGAAAAATACTTTACCAATAGCCTAATCATCTCTACCACCATTAGCTGGGTAGCAATGGTCTCATTCTCTCCCCTCTGTTAACACATATTCGCGTCCCGAAATGGTGTGGGTTGTTGGGACCATGGGAATCAGTGCCAGAAGCTTCAACATACACCCTTTTCTCCTGCCAAACTTGCTCACACTCTCTCAGACCATTCGCTTATCGCATGGTTTACTCGGCAATCTGGGCCTCAATGAAATTTTGGGTAAACGCCATAGTTAAATTCCAATTCACCACACCCCGCATTACCTGCCCACACGCACCGATTGACTAGGCACTCCTACACGACACACGTGTACGTGTCGCCCTCCCTAACAAGCATGTGATCCCTTTGTCGTTGCCGATAGGACGGGCGGTAGGTCACATGACAAAACGCGCATGTAATTTGGAAGCATGCGCTTTGGTATGTCCGGAAGCCTGACTCGGCGGCGAGATCGCGTGTCACATGTTAACTGATCAGCTTGCTGCGGCAGCCAATGCACCTTATCCCATCACCAGATGAGATACTCGGATAATAAACAGGTTTATGGAGGAGGGACGGGAGATCAAGGCCTACACTGAGGAATTCCCTCCCGCAGCAACTCTGAGCATTCCTCACTACAAAAATCTGGGGTGCTCGGTTTATCACGACGCGTCAAAAGTTATGGTTTGAAAGGTTGGCAAATCAAAGGATAACTGGGGGCCTTGTGAAAGTGTTCTAAAATGACTGAACAACTGAGATTCAGATCCTCCTTCATGTGGTCCTTTTGGCAATCTCACTATCTTTGTATCATAACATAGTATGGATTATGTACGTTGCGCACGTAGATGGACTGTTTAACTTAGTCCAGTACGCCCACTTCGTGTGGCCTTTACATCGTCAGTAAAGTAAGTGGATTGAGGGCAGTAAATGCTTCACAAGGCTGTCTCATTACAAGCTAATTCGACGCATAACAAAAATGCCTCACCTATGACGTGAGGCCCGTAGTGGAGGTTGTGGGTTTGTGATGGTTACACTACCATGTCTTTTTGTTGGGTTTGTCAGAAATCCGCCATGCTGTCGTAGCAATGCCTGCCGACGTGCACAGAGACTGGCGCACATAATCTGAGATCCGAATTTTCCCCAATACCTGCGATCAAGGTAGATCTACCGTAGGTGGGCTAACTCATGAAATGTCAACAGAAATTCCAAAGTGCGTTTCCTTTTCGAAAAATTTAATTCAGTAGTGTCGTAAAACTAATCATGGCGCAGCGTAATTCTATAATTACTCAGTTATTCCACG
This sequence comes from Spirometra erinaceieuropaei, assembly GCA_902702965.1. Classification (NCBI taxonomy): domain Eukaryota; kingdom Metazoa; phylum Platyhelminthes; class Cestoda; order Diphyllobothriidea; family Diphyllobothriidae; genus Spirometra; species Spirometra erinaceieuropaei. Next base: position 1,852,647 of record CACRXP010000026.1, read on the forward strand.
ACACCAGCTTTCGAAAAAACGTTTTTCCGGTTGCATACAAAAATCATACTCCGTAAAAATGACTACTTAAATAGAATGCATTTTTTCGTTGTTTTCAATGTCCCTAAAGTTGCAACTATATTTCATGGAAAACATGCATAACTATATTGCTTCTTTTGCTGTTGCAGTAGAAAATTACGTCTTCTTTAATTTTCCATTTTTAAGGACGGGTTTGATTCGGTTTAAAAAAGGTTCTAATTGTGAGATTTTTTAATATTTGAAATGGCCGTTCATAAAATGTCATGTCTCTACATTTACCAATGTGGCTTGTATAGTTAACAACGTGGCTCAAATCCACTGCTTATTTTTATTAACGCCATACGGTTTCATAATAATACCGTAGAGAAATGCATGGTTTTCCGTACGCGGAAATTGTACGGCTTGTATTATTGGAACCCCGAATGCACGTGTAACGCAGGTGAGGTTCAAATATTACTCGGGAATTGAAAAGGCTTTTTAACGCCAAATTATACCCTTCCTTCGAGTTTAAAATTGAAAGAAGGCGTAATTTTCTATTGAATCAGCAAAAGAATGCATATATCTATACATGTTTTTCATGAAATATAGTTAAATCTTTAAGAACATCGAAAAGCAATGAAAAAATGCATGCTACTTAAGTAGTCATGATTAACAGAGTATTGTTTTTGGATGCAACCGAAAAGAAATCTGTACGAAAGCCGATATCCTGAGGTAATTTAATTATTATTGGATTATGCCGCAAGATGATAGGTTTACAACCCTATTTAATAAAGCTTTTCGAAACGGAAACGCATTTTGGAGTTTCTGTTGATATTTCCTAGTTAGACCACTTACCGTACATTCATTTTGAGGACCAGGTCGCTACATCATGTGTAGATAAGCCGTGTAACTTCGCTTATCATTTTGCCCCACCCCGTCAGGCACTTAGCCGATGCAATCGAATGCGACGGTCGTATTATCATCTTCTGTTCCTGGCAATTATGTCAACAATCCGTCATATCATCGACTAACGACTTTCGACGTGCAGTTATATAGTCAATAAGTCACCCGCTCTTCAAGTTGCCTATTATTATTTTTATTTTGCGAGAATCCACAAAATTCTGCCGATTCCTTACGAGGCCGCCTTTTGCATTCGTCTGAAGCTACGGTGTTTGGTGCGGAAGGGAGGGAATTGCGAAGGACCATTTCAGGGGTGGAAGAGAAATGAGAGGAAAGACTCACTCAGTTGGAAGGTTGAATGAGTCATGGTCGCGGTAAAGACTGGAGCTACAATAGGCTTTACTGCGCCCACTAGGAGGACTTGGATTAGCTGAATGCACTTACCTCTGTTTGTTTGTAGACGCTGCCCTAGGCGGGTTTGTACGGTTGGTTGCTTCATGAATGCCTATTCGGTGCCCACACGATGACCGGAATCGACAGTGTGTGCGAGAATGGTGCAGCTTACGCTCCTAATTTCGCCTTTTCTCAATCTTGCCGGGGCGGTTCTCTCTTATTTTCATGGGTGGACGCCGATTCCTGCAAACAATATAAATTGCCACGAGTTTGACTTCGCAGCCACCAAAATAGTTGCCCACGCCGGAAACAAAACAGGCCGAGAATTGATTGAAGCCTGGGCCTCGGATGAGAACTCGGTCAATCGATTTATCGATCTGGCGCCGGCGTACAGAGCCCTGCGTAGTCACCTCCAGTCGTGCGACGTCGGTCGATGATTGGGTCTACGTGCCTTATAACTGCCGCTTGTCCTGTTTCTGCCAATACCTCTGACGATGGACTCCTGTACGAGTCTGAAAGCTCAGGATAATAAACGAATTGTTCCGGTGCTCGACTCTTCTTCTTCTTCAAATTGCCAAGTAAAGGATTAATAGTCATATAGGTGGTCTGATCTGACAACCAATCCCTACCTGCAGGATGTACAAAGGAGTCGGAAGAAAATAACATCCGAACTATTATGTAAGTATTTGTCGTGCTGCCACACAGGTACAAGTCAAACCGACCTACTGTTGCTGGGACGGTCAAGGGGAATAGGTTGACTCCGCCGCGATCGTCTGTATGCGCCATTCCGCGCAATCCCGGTAAGGGTGGAGCCTGAATTTTGCTAACAGACACCTTCTTGTTGGCTTTTGCCATTTCGATGGGATCTAACGTGCAAATCAGAGGTTTTGGCGGTTTCCATAGGATGGCCGGAATCTACATAATACAGTTGGTGGGCTAACTCGTGAAAAGGCAACTGAAATTACGAGATGCGTTTCCGTTTCGAAAATATTAATTAGGTAGGATTTTAAAACAAGTCATCTTGCAGCATAATTATTTAATACTTCAGTAACCCCAGGATGCCGGCTTTCGAACGAAAGTTTCCCGGTTGCATGCAGGAATTATGCTCTGAAAAAATGATTACTTAATTAGCGCGTGATTTTCACATTGATTTCAGCTGTTCTTAAAAATTCAACTCTATTTCTTTGATAATCTGCATAAAAGTATTCATTCTTTTGCTCATTCGGCGGAAAATTACGTCTTCTTGCAATTTCGTAGTCGAAGTTTTAAAAATTTTCTGGTTTTGATAGCTTTTAATCACGCAAAATGACCGCCCATAGAACGTCATGTCTCTGCATTTAAGAATGCGGCTTGTAAAAATAGCAACATGCCTCGAATTCACTGTCCTTTTAGAAAATAAAATATAATCTTTCCACTGCGAACTATCCCGATTTCTGGTAAACGGAGAATCCATCATATTCTCAGAAAGTCTTACGGAACAGCACTGTAGGCACTCAAGACTTTTTCGAGAAAAAAACATTAATGACTTTACGGGAGGTAAGCTAGTTAGACTGCGATCTTGAACTGAACAAAAAGACTAGTGAACAGACTCTATCCCTGTCAAACGATAGGCCAATCCATAAGCCTCATAACGCAGACCCTACCAAATTAAAACTAGAAGCTATTAATAAAATATTAATGCATCTTACGTGGGAAGAGGTAAATGCCAGAAAATTGTGGCAAATCCCATAGACAGACCAGACCCACCACCGCTAAGTTTCATAGACTGCTAAACTTTAAAAATTCAAAACACCAATAAACCCAATCAAAAGATCTCTAAGTGAATATGTCAAAAAGCCCATCTACTGACAAATAATAGTCACTCGAGAATCCGAAGGAGTTTTTATACAAACCCAGAAGATGGTAGATAGACAGAGACCGATTGATTCTAAGAAACTCACTCGTCCCGTTATGGCTTAGGGCTCTCTCCTGGAACTAACCAGCAGTCGTGCAGCGGCGTAAGATATGGACAGGAGGGTAAGAGTGAAATCCTTAAAAACCATTGTCCTCTGACAAAGTATATTTTCGATCGCAACCGACTGAACAAGAAACCCATGTCTCAGTGGTTTGGGGCGGTGAATTTCTAACCGACAGGTTGTGGGATCGAGCTTCAAGTGTTCCGCACTTTAGGTATGAGTCTGACTGGCTGACAGCGACTAATAAGCCAGAGATGGCCATTCTAGTCTCCCTTATCTTTGCCAGTAATACCGTTCAAACTACGAAAATATACAACCTCAGCGAATGATATAATGGTATCCTTCAATGTCATCGCCACCGGAAATGGCAATGCTATGCACAGATGAACGCTTCCAGTCATAGGATACGGATGTTTCTGTACCTACTTTGTCTAAACTCTTGGGTCAGTGTCTGGCAGCGAACTCCTCACTTTTATTGAATACTTCCAACAAATGAAGGGGGCTCTTACAGAATTGCCTACCTTCTCCTTTCTTGTTGAAACAACGATGTAAATATTAAAAGCTACTACACTACCTCTGATAAACCTCAAATTATGTGTGTTTTGTATGATGAAATTTGAGTGTATTTGAATAGATCAAATGAAAATGCTCCCTTGTTTTGCTAACGAAGAACCACGAGGAATGTTTCTTGTACTCGAACCAGAAAGTGACGGAAAGCACCTACTTCCCGACGTTCTCATACAGCAATACACTGACGGGACGTTTCACACACCAGTTTGCCGCAAATAAACCTATGCAGAAGTTGTCCTACAATAAAAGAACAATCACCCTATCGCTCACAAATTAAATACAGTTACCACTGTACGTCAACGAGCGAAAAATACACTCTTCAGACGGGAATAGTTATCAAAAAGAACTTAATTATTTGTTCAGACTCTTTTCCCAAAATGACTTTCTCAGGTTTTTAAACGCTTTTGCATGAGACGACAGGAATTGCGAGAAAAAGATAAAATTTTTCCGATTAAACGGCCAGGCCAAATTTCTGAAGAACACTTCTGTGTACTAAAGACGTGTCCAAACTCGCTGAACGACACCTGAGGAGACACCAAATACAAATGTGGCCCAAACTGACAACCTCATTACGCAACCGGCTTGAACACTGTAGTGGCAGGATTACCTATTAGAATGAGAATGGGACCGTCTGTGAGATTACCTTTGGCAAGTGCAGTGTACCTAGGCTTCTGCACGCACGTAGGAAAATAAATTAATCGTTATAAAGTGAGAAAACTTGTCATAAGTCGCTACATGTAAGCTGGGAACTAGACATAAGTCTTGCATTTTGCCTTGCATTTTGATGAATCATGCAGTAATCGGTACATTGAACTACTTGCCGTGTGCGACAATCTCAGGGAAAAATGGAAGCCTCGACAGCCAAACTGAGCTGGGCGTCAACCCATAGTCATGACGTATTAACAGGAATAAAAGGACAGTATCGATTTTTTGGATCAATTTTGTTCATTTTGCACATTTGACATAAGTTAAAATACAACCTTGACTACCACTGTCGAAAATGCACGGAATAAAGTCTGCTGCATCTCGCAAAAAATTATTGCCGTCAAATACGTATGCATTTTGGCGGGGAAATGCGTACGTAATGCACTAAGAATGCAACAGGCCAGACACAAACATAGGTTTCGTGGTCGTTGTTTAAAATCAGTACATCATATGCCTTATGACAGTTCGACCGTCGATTTCGACGATGTCCACCGTGTGCCCCACAGCTGCAGCAGCGGTGGGAGCAGGGACGGTGACTTGCGCAGGGGGTTTATAGTGCCGGTAGACTTGCGCTGCATCTACCTACACTCTCTCCTCCTCCCCCGCCTGGGCCCGGTGTCAAGACAGAGTCAAGAAGACCGGAGACGAGGGAGGCCGCAGGTGGATGGTTCGGACGGATCCTCACCTTGGCGTTCCACCACACCCATATGCCTTATAAAGTGGGGTATACGGACATGCTAAGTAAGCGCGGAATTTTCAGTTATCAGTCTCCTGACTGAAGTAGTGTTTTTAGAAGTACCACGGCACCAAGGAACGGGAGTTGTCTATCCACCTCTGTTTCGAAAGTAAACTTGATTCCTAGAGGCCGTGGGCGAGCCAAGACAAAATGGCCTCGAAAGAGTTCAGAGGAGAGCCACAAAATGGTTAGGCGTCGAAGCACCCGTTAAAACTGCGCACTCAGTAGGCAAAGCTGGGTGTGCGGAAGTTCTCCTTCTCTGTCCGAGTGGTCAAACCGCGGAACTTCGTTTCTGCAGATGTTGTGATATCACTGGTATGGAATAGATTCTTGACGACGAAAAAGTGTCATCTAAATATCTCAGCCAGAGTTTCGGTTAACTGGGGTAAGATCCATGGTGACTGATTTCTGCATCACGCACCTGCCGGAAAACCGGATATGACTGGAGCTATAAGAACGCCTTTCAATTGTCAGTAGCATTGCTTGTTGAAGGAAAAGTTTGTTTTCAGACAGAGAGCAACATTAGGCACCTCAGCTATTTGTGTTTAAAGGAGTTCTATGGCGCAGCTCTTTGTTAACCCCAACGGAATCCAGATGAAGGACGAGACCACATTGAATGATGCGATTATCTCATCACATATAACGCTGACTCCTTATAATTTGTCTAGAAATTCTTTTGAATTCTAAACGAAGTTCTCAGAACTTTTCGTAAGTGGATGTAGTTAGCGAAATGGCCAATTAAAAAGCGCTGCCATGGGTTCACTCAAATCCAATTTTCTGGCGAATGCCGTAATTCAGACATTAGAAACCACAGCTAATCCCACAGTAAACCGACAAATCTGGCTGAGACATGTAGACGACACTTTTGTCATCATCAACAAAAATTACTTGAACCTGCTCAAACCAGTGTTAACTCTATACGTCCAGGAATCGGATTTAAATTTGAAACAGAGGTTAATAAACAATTCCCATTCATGGATGACCTTGTAATTAGAAGAACGGATGGATCACTTCGCACACCAGCATTCTGAGAGTTACCGTCCTGTCTCCCACAAACGTAGTACATTCGAGAGTCTTCTGAATCCAGTCAAAACTCACTGCTCTGATGAAACAAGTTATCACGCGGAAGTGAAATACACATACAAACTATTAGAAAGATGAAGTTCTTTGGGAAACAGCAAAATTTTATTGTGAATTTTCGAGACTGGTTCCCCAGCTCGTCTTCAGACAATGGGTGTGCAAAAACAATTAACTTTTAGCCTGAGTCTAGCAAAAGGAGTCAATGATTGGTTAAGATTGTCATCTCGGGATTGGCTGACTCAGTTTGAATCTGTCCTTAACGATTTTGTATGCGGCATCTAAATCGATATGCCGGTTGATGTATGCCTCATCTGAGTGCATTGCTTCCAGGAATTCGCGGCCTTTTCTTGATTGGCAGGCGCCAACAATGCGAGTGTTCTCCCATGCGAATTTATGCCCAATGTCTAGTGTGTGCATGGCCACCTGGGATAAATGGTCGCGTCTCTTCACCGCTAACTGATGCTCATGTAAACGGGTTGAGACAGATTTCCCAGTTTGGCCACAATAAACGGCATCACAACTAGAACACGGGATTTTGTAGACGACACCTTTTCTTTCAAGGTAGCCGACCCTGTCCTTAGGGTGCACAAGCTGTGTGCGTAAGGTAGTTGCCGGCTGGTGTGCTACGTGTATCTGGTACTTTTTCAATTGTCTTTCGACAAGTTCAGATACATTTTTGACGTATGGGAGAGTTCGCCATGTGGTTTGTTTTGCTGCCTGAGTGGCCGTAGCATTGGAAATACCTTTTCCCTTGAGTTGCTGGTACCTCATGCATTGACGTATAAAGTCATGCGGGTACCCATTTTGGGAGAACAGTTTGTAGAGGTATTTCATTTCTGCTCGATAACTTGTTTCGTCAGAGCAGTGGGTTTTGGCTCGATTCAGAAGCTGGGGAACCAGTCTCGAAAATTCACAATAAAATTTTGCTGTTTCCCAAAGAACTTCATCTTTCTAATTATATTTCTTGGGATGCCTGTTTTTCAATTTATACAAACTATTCTCCCAAAATGGGCACCCTCGTGACTATTCACGCCAAGGCATGGTGCACAAGCAGTTCAAGAAAAAAGGTATTTCTAATGCCACGGCCACTCGGACACCAAAACTGATCACCGGGCGAACATTCCCACATGTGAAAAGGTATTTAAATTAGTCAAAAGACAAACAAAAGCACCAGATACACATAACACAACAGCCGGTAAGCATGTTACGCACACACAGCTTGTGCAGCCTATGAACAGGGCTGGCTACGTCGAGAGAAAAGGCGCTGTCTACAAAATCCCATGTTCCATTCGCGATGCCGTCTGCTGTCGATACAGACGAAGATGCGAGATTCAGGAACTAGTTGGCCGTCTGTTGTGGCCAAAGCGGGAAATCAGTCTTAACCCGTGTTCATGATCATCAGTTAGTGGTGAATAGACGCGATCATTTATCTCAAGTGGACATGTCCACACTGGACACTGAACACAAATTTGCATGGGAAAACACTCGCAATGTGGGCGCCTGCCCAATCAGAAAGGACAGCGAGTTCCTTAAAGCTATGCACTCATATAAGGCATGCATCAACCGGCATATCGATCTAGATGCCACAAACAAAATCGTTACGGACAAATTCGAACTGGATCAACCAATCCCGAGGAGGTGACAAACTGCAATCCATACACATTGTTACGGGATTTAAACAATCACGGAATCATTTGTCAGACTCAGTTTAGAAATTCAATATTTTTGCATTCTTATAGTCTGAAACGATCTGGGGAACCAGTCTAGAAAATGTACACTAGAAAATTTACAGTTTCCCAGAGAACTACATCTTACTTAATATGTGTATTTGTATATGGGAAGATAAGACGATCACAGAAACAAGGGCTTAATCGGCCTGATATTTCAAAAGTGAAGAAACTTCCATATTTGGAGGTAGTGCGCGTAAATGCAAACAGTAATTAGGCTAACTCATAAAATGTCAAACGAAATTTGGAAAGTCATCTTCGTTTTGAAAAAAAATTAATTAACTTAAGTTGTAAAACAAATTTTCATGCAGCTTACTTTCATAATAATTAAGTTACCTCCGGATATTGGCATTTGAATGAGCTTTTTTCTGGCTGCACGAAAAAATATTCTCTAAAGGAATGACTACTTACTTAACATGCATTTGTCTCATGATTTCCGATGAACATAAAAATGCAATTATATTTCATGGAAGGCATGCATACTGAAATTCATACTTATGCTCACTCGGTAGAAAATTACGTCTTTGTCCAAGTTTATCCTCAAAAGGAAGGGCATAATTGGTTTTTCAAAAACTTTTCCAATTCCTGAATAATTTCGAACCCGACCTGCCGTTACATTTGCATTCGGAGCTTCCTAAATGCAAGCCGTCTATTTTCCGGGCTTGGAAACCCATACAGTCCTCTATGATTATAAAAAGAGACTATATAACATTCATAAGATTAAGCAGTAGATTTGAGCCATATTGTTACTTATATAAGCTATTTTGTGGCGTTAAAAATCTCCCAGTTAGACGCTTTTTAAAACAAGAATTGAACCTTTCCTTCTGGTACAGTATTGCAAAAAGACGTCATTTTCGGCCGAACGAGCAAAATAATGGACACTTTTATGCATATTTTCAATTAAATGTAATTGAATTTATAGCAGCATCGAAAATCAATGGGGAAAATGCATGTCACTTAAGTCGTCACTTTTAAAGAGTATAGGTTTTAGCATGCACCCGGAAAAAGGCCATCCGAAATCCCCATCCTGAGGTTACTACTATTTTATAGAATTATGTCGCATGATGATTAGGTTTACAGCGTTATTTGATTAATCTTTTCAAAACGAAAGCGCATTTTGGAATTTTGACTGACATTTTATGAGTAAGCCTCCCTACTGTATATATATACGTGTCAAATGGGTTGAGTAATTCGACCATCGTGACTATTGATGTCCAAAATGACAGAGGCGGCCCTGCTCAACCACTAACGTCTTCCAGCAGTCGAGTGTCCCGCTTCCTTATTTGTGTCTGGCGCCAAGTTTCTAAACTATCACAACAATGCCTATGCACTCCTAGAATTGGGTTATACACCCTTGTTCCTGACTATTTACCTAAATCTGCCCAATACCAAATGACCTTTTTTTGCTGAAATTCACAGAAAGCCTGCTCGCGACATAAAAATGCAAATGAAGACAAATTTCCCTTCTCTGATTAGGGGCCAATAAGGCATTTAAAAATAACGCTTAAATTTTCTGTCGCATAATGAGTCTTCTTTTAAAAATATATTCGGATCTCAACTACCTTAAGCTCCCTCCCCGTTATCATATCTTAACCGCCTCAAAGTGTAACAAACTACAATGCAACTACCTGCGAGCGAAAAAAGTTAATTTTTTTCAAATGACTGTTTAAAATAACTTTCTACCTTGGAACTCTCATCGTGCTGCAAATAATTTGACCAACACCGAGTGCGTAAAAAGCTTCAAATTGTTGGACAGGAATCAACAAGGCTTTCATTTAAGTAAAAATGACTATCAAAATCAACGTCATAATAAAATGCATGTTCACTTCGTGTAAAATCAGATTTATCTTAAGCCTTCTCCTCTCTGGCTATCGATTTTACTTCTGCTCAGCGAATTAACGAGGGAAGTAGGGCATTTCTGCAAAAGAAAGTCAGCAGCCAGCTAAAAGAACGGTTGGATTTGGCTAAAAAACAAAGCCGCCTTCACTTTTCTTTCCCTTCCGTTGCATTCATCACGGCAGTCTGAAATTTCATTTATTTCATTCATTGAAGTAAACGGCTGCCGCAATGTGTTTCCGGCTGCTCTGAGGTGGTTGAAAAATCATCACTGAGGCGCACTTGGTTGCTTAGAAAAACTCAGTGAAGTGAATGGCCCTCCTAATTAACTCATTTTACATTCTAAGCAAATTTTTGCATTACGTGTGAACGATTCTAAAGCAAAAGCCTATTTCAATAATTTGCCTAGATTCTTTTGTCGTAAACTTTTAAAATTTGCAAGTTTATCTGCTTCACGCCCATGCAAGTGCTGTGCCGAAATAAGCAATGCGCTATATAATGCGATAACTAGTGTGTGCTTATTTCGACTATGGTTAACATCAAAACATATTCCGCCTATATCCGTCAGATTATTGTTGACAAAATGTTTTGACAGGATGATGTTTTTCGTTTGCATATATTAAAATGCTAGTTGCATTTGCTATCAAATTTGCAATCACTGAGCTGAAGGATTCTCACTTAATGCGAAGGTGTTAGTGAAATTTTTAAAGCATGACTTGTATCTTGAAAAATATTTGGTCTCCACAAATCGTAGCAGTTAGATAGCACATGCTATGCTGATCGAGAAGTTTTCCAAATATATTGCTATCCGAAAAAGGGTCAGGCAGTAAATGCGCTGGACCGACATGGGGGTACGCCGGGATCTGCCAAGCGCGATCAAGAGCACACAGCGACGAAAACTGCCAACACTGGAGTGTGATGGCACGCCGAAGTGCAGGTTCACGTCAAACCATAGGGGATCTGAGTAGTTCGCTAATTTTGTTGCGGTATAAAATGCTATTTAGAGTAGACATAGCCAACCGACCCCAGACGACAATTCGACGCCGTCTGATGCAGCCTACAGAGCCATCGTCACCCGCTGAATCCCCAGCAGCCATCTACAAAATAAACTACAATTAGAGCGACTGCAACTATGTGGGAGCAAACAGGTGGAAATTTCAGAGTCACCTAAAAGAGCATTAATGGACCACTGGGAGGTTAGACCCCAGCTCTCAACTAGCAACACACGTTAGAGGAACAGGGCATACTTTCGATCTCCAGGGAGTTATCATCTTAGCCGGTGCAACACAAAGGTAGAGGTGCTAACACTCGAGGCGCGGTACTCCGGTGCCAACTCCACCAACAGGCATCTGGACCTTCCTGCAGCTTATAAAGTCCTACGTCGTCGCTTTTTATAGAGCTCAGGACCAAATAATTACACTGAACTTAAGAAGGCCATACAGAGACAGCCCGACGGCGAGAAGAACCGCCAGAACGACCACCCGACGATATTTTAATCACCTTCCGACAAAGACGTGACTCACAAGTCGCGCAAACAAAACGCTGCCAACCATCGCTCGAGAGGCTGGGGTAGCGACAGAAGAGAAAAATCAGCCGGCACGAGGCCGACTAACGTGACATGCCACATGGGATTTATGTTTGATTAAGTGCGTATTATGCTTTGACAGTGGAAAGCCGACCAAGCTCCTCGAAGCGTCGGCACCTAATTAAACCCGTTCCGGTGAGCTCATCACGTTCTTCCAAATCCTAGTCATTTGTACCTGATGGCCCAAGAGGTAATGACACGCGCTTAACAGCGGGTTTTCATTGCCATCTGCGTCCTCTCCTGCTTTTGGTCCTCTTGTCTCCGTCTTGACACCAGATTAAGGTGGGGGAAGGAGACGAGAGTGCGATAGTTGAAGCTCTAGTTTACTATCACTATTAACGAATTCGCGCGCAAGTCACTATCCCTGCATCTACCCTGCTGTGGGGAACACGACAGTCAACTTGTTATTCAGATATATACATACATATATACGGATGTTAGATGGCTTTTGAGATTAAAGATAATGTAATACTTTTGAGCAAGTTTCTCTACAATCTGCTGATGTTAACACCTTTCTGAACCTGTAAATAAGTCCTGGATTAATTGGACTAAATTACAAACGAAACTGAGGTCCATAGCAGCTGGGATAATAATCAGCCCTTGGCCTTCTCTTTGTCAGTCGATAAACAATCCGCAACAACTCCTAGATAGTTATCAGCGGAGACTTCAGTTGTTTAGCAAAACCGAATTGCTTTCCAATAAGCTCCTGTCATTAGGAAAAGGACGTCCCGTTGTGTCTGAAAGACCGTCTGGTTAGACAAAAATATTTCAAGTCCATTTTGGAGTGGCTTATCAGACAGTTTTCAAAGACTGCGCAAATGACATGCAGGATAAATATTATTTTATGGGATGCCTCTAAGTGTATTTAACAGTTGAACCGCTCACTAAAGGGGAAATGAGTCGGGCAGAATGTTTCGTTAAGTGCATACTGCTTGTCATATTTTATTTGGAGCAGGATGAGTTATATTTAGCAGGATTTCCACTGTTAGAAAATAAATTGCTCAGTTAATGAGAAAGAAAGTATTGCGTAAATTAGCTTAAAGCAGCCCCCGGTTTATGACACACTCAAGACTATGTCCGCGTTGACTACACAGTTGCATCTGAATTGCGCAAGCATTTCTCAGGATAGAAACGACGTCTTTTGATTGTCTTATAGCTTAAGAACATGAGGTCGCATTATTTGACCAAAAACATCCTATTGGAGTGCGTCTCGCATAGAGGAGTCAAACTATAGAAGGCAGTTCGTTCATTAGATGGATTCCGATAAGTTAGAAATATATAATCTGTATATGCGTACTGCGGTATGGGTATAAAATGTAGCCGCAATTCCGAAATGTGTTCTTCATCGGAAAGCGTTACTTAGCTGAGGTTTTCTTTCTGACTAAAATAAAATATAATCCAAGGACGTTTCTGCCACGTCGAGGTGGCGACATTCGGACTGGCTTCTTTTCGATCGCCTGCAAAATCTGTACTTCGTGAAGAATGACAGATTATGTGTAATGCCATTTTCTGTTTATGCTAGATTTCCCTATAAATTGAAAGAAATTTTAAAGAAAAGAGGCCAAAAATATCTTATCTTGTATTAATTTGGATAAACATTGCCTCTGATTCAAATTATATGTTCGAGAATAGGGCATTGTTTTGTTTTTTTAACACGTGTTTAATTATAGGACTTTTTGACATCATGAAATGCCCACTTATTATGCTTTTAATCAACATGAACTGGACACGTTGTAACTATGTATGCGAAGTTAAAATTCGCGCTAATAATCTGGCTAATCTGGAGGTAGTTGATAAGGAGTAACGCATTTGATGGCATCAGATTTCGAAGAACATTTGGTGTAAGCCAAGAGTATATTGAATAATCTGATTTATTTCTTCAACTCACTTATGGCTGGCCTTCTTTGGTGGATTGACAAAGTTCTCTGAATTGTTAGAAGTTTAACCAACCTTTTTATTCGGGTTGTTCTCGTTTCTAAATCATCAAGTAACCCCTGCGAATAGAGGTTGGACAATGATGAACTTTCTCAGCACCCCATTCGAAAACCTTGTAATAAGATTTCGGTATCCCCAAGACCATCCACTTATGATTTTATACCAATAATTGCTATGATCTACTTGTGAAATTGTGCTAGTTATTGTTTTTTTAGCACGCACATGCGATGACATCCGGGAGGTGAGTTGAGCAGCGGTTGGGCGAATTGCGCATGATTCGTTACACGAACGCCCTCCTTACCCATCTTAAGCGATCCAATGCAAAGATATCCGGAGGCGTAAGCTTGCGCAGGAATCGATAGGGCTACATAAACCTGTCACACGTATCACACACATGATGTGGTTCCTGCTGCATGTACCGGTCTCCTGTGGGGACGGCTTTGATAATGGTCACTTGGAGAAAGACTCATCGCAATCCGAATTTTAGCCCTGCATTTTCTCTGTTATGCTCACCATGAGTGCCTAGTTATTCTTCCAGTCAGCAGCTCTCCAAGACGATAACTCTGGGCATGTAGTAACATATTCAGGCGCGGGATATTATTTGTGGTGTAGATCTCGAGAATTTCCTGTCGGACTGGCTTCCTTAATTCCGGCTGCGCTGGTCTGTCAGAGGACTGACGCTGTCTCACAAAAACACACGCAGTTAACGCTTTAGATTCGTGGTGTTTTGCGCAGTAAGGCGAAAACACTCTGGAAACTGTTGCAGCTGTCCAGTTCAGGCCCTGCAGATAGTGGGGCCATTTTGGCATTAACTGCCGAAAAGGGGAAATTCCCCTTAATTTATCCTTACTATTTGTCTCGCGCTTTCAGCCTATGCAATTAAAATTTCAGACCTCTTGCAGAAAACACAAAATTTCCACGTCATTTGCACTTCTGCCACAAGCAAGCGATACAATCTGCAGATAGTGGAGTTTTCTTCTAGGAGATAGAATTCCCAGACAGACACTCAAAATAACTACCTCCAAGCCAACGTTGCCAAGTAGGTAATATTAACTCAAAACAAAGTGGTTTTAATCCAATAAGCTGCCGTTTGGCAATAACAGCACCACTTGTCTCGACATCATGCATAAAACATAGGCAGGAATGAATATGGCAAGCAGCAATTCCTGCAAACGTTTTGAAACAGCAGTTTACGTTGCGAAATTTACTTAGCACGTATTTGGACACAGTTCCGGTCATTTGGGTTTAATTTGATTTTTTTGTTTTGGCTCTATTATTTTGCCTTCAATGCTGAATAACGTCCCGCTTCCGCCTTAGATGTGACGGCTTTTATGGTGGGGAATGTTTGGCAACGGGATTAAGACGGAGCAGGTGGACAATAAAAGATCTTAGTGTTCATCCTGATTGCCGCAAGCCGTAATCCTGAAAACGTCTTGGCACGCAAGTGTGTTTTAAACACATCGGTAAAACGTAGCGCTCAAGCCCATAATCTCTTATCAGGCTGGATTTAAATTACAGTGGTATTTTCCTGAGGCATTGTTTGGTCTTGTTATCAACAGACATTGAGCACGCTGGGTGGGCTATCTTAGACCTGCGTACGTAACATTAAAGGTGATATGCACTTTATGTTTGAATTCAGATCCATCTAACTACTGATCTTATTCAAATCACAACAAAAACACAAAAATGTACAGTAGATGTGCTACCTTGTAAAACGTTAACCGAAATTCTGAAATGCGTTTTCAATTTTAAAAGATTGTTAAGCAATAAAGCATTAATCAACATGCACAATCGTTCAAGAATAATCCGGTTACTTCAGAAGGCTGGTTTTTGAACAAACTTCTTTTTGGCCGACTGGGAAAGCTGCGCTCTGAAAAAATGACTACGTTAATAGCATAAATTTTTTCCGTTGATTCTCGATTCCCGTATAGATTTAAACATATCTCATAGGAAACGTGCATAAAACTAGTCATTCTTTTATTATTTTGGCAGAGAATTACGTCTTCTTTAAGGTGTTTGCTTGAAGTGGGAATAATCCGGTTTACAAAACGTTTTCAATTGTAACAATTAGAAGTTTCTGTAAAACCGAATTATAGCCTGCCCTCAAGTAAAAGATTCAGAGAAGACTTGCTTTTCTATCAAGAGAGTAAAAAGTGAATGTATTTTAGCATGTTTTCTATGAGATATATTGATATCCATAAGCGCATTGGAAATCAATGAAAAAGATATGTTATTCTCGTAGTCACCTTTTTAAATTTTAAGACCGTTTCAGTAATCCGCAGATTTATCTGTATTTGACTACTTTTTACTACAAACTTACAATAAGCGCACCAGAAAAACCATTTAAACCGTACATGTGAACAAATTCACTGGCGTGCGTCATCAGATACGGGCAGAACCTTTTCAAAGTCTAAACTGTACGCAAAAACTATTTTCTATCATGTTCTTTAAAAAAACATCTACATATGGCAAAATAACTAGGAAAGCATGATAGGTGAACTATGCTCAAAAATGTTAATCGAGATTCTAAAAAGATTGAATTCTCTAATGTAAAAAGTATACTGCATGCTATATAGGCAGAATGGTATTATCGACAAAGACAAGGGAGACTGCAATGGCCATTTCTGGCTTATTAGCCGTCGTTAGCCAGCCATACCCAAGCACGAAAGGTGAAACACCCGAGCCTCGAACTCGCGACCTGTTGGTTTAGAAGTCTAGGCCTCTACCCACCGGGCCACGAGCCCGTTGCTCTGTCGGTTTTCGATCGGGTATATACAATGGTAGGGGGCGCTCACCGATCGTTCATACGGAACTCACTCGTCCGTGTGTAAATAAGCCAGAAATGGCCATTCCAGTCTCCCTTGTCTTTGTCGGTAATACCATTCTGCCTATATACCATGCGCCGCTGTGCGGCTGCTGTTTGGGCTCGAGAGAGAGCCCTTAAGGCACAACAGAACGAGTGAGTTCCGCATGAACGATCGGTGAGCGCTGCCTACCATTGCATATTCTCGATCGAAAAGCGAGAGGGCAACGGGCTCGTAGCCCGGTGGGTAGAGGCGTAGACTTCTAAGCCAACAGGTGGCGAGTTCGAGGCTCGGGTGTTCCACACTTCGGGCTTGGGTATGGCTGGCTAACGACGACTAATAAGCCAGAAATGGCCCTTCCAGTCTCCCTTGTTTTTGTCGATAATACCATTCTGCCTATATATTATGGGCCGCTGTGCGGCTGCTGGTTGGGCTCGAGAGAGAGAGCCCTTAAGGCCCAACGGAACGAATGAGCTCCGTATGAACGATCGGTGAGCGCCCCCTACCATTCTACTGCATGTGGTTTGAAAATCCTAGGCGCGATCGGCGTTGGAAGTCGGGATTAAAACTATTCGGAAGTTAAAATTGTTTGGTTTAATTTTTGAAAAACCCGATTTTTAAGTATAGACTTTGCAGCAGACGCAATTTGTGCTCAAATATAGCCCAGGAACAATATTTTAACAGGTAATTTCTGCATTCTTAAATCCAAAAAACATCTAAAATCGATCGAAAAACCAATGGTGCATGAACAATTACTTCCATCGAATATGGTGTTTACTGGTGACCGTGATAGTACTTACTGAGTGGTCGGAGACTCGACAAAACCGCAATATTCTTGAACTGAAATGCAGGATAACCGATTTTGTGACCCCATCTTAGTAAACTCTTCTTACGAATTTCATATTTAGACTATTGGACTAATATTCCTTTGGGCTGCCCAGACATCGTACATACACATAGATGATCAATCCAGACAACACCAAGCTCTGTGCGGTTTACTCATTAGCTTAACGCGTTATGAAAAAGCCTCTCTCTCATGCAGACGTCGATTAGCAGTTAGTAAGTGGACAATGTTACAATTTTGGGCGGAAATAAACGGTATACCAATGCGATTACCGATGTTAATGACTATCTAGACCCCAGATTTGCATTTATGCGTGTTTCTTTAGTGGTAAAAAAACCAACCTTTAGGCGTAAGACTTACAAGAATTATTATCACCAACAGAGCACACGATTTTTTAGATGAGACAAAGTGTGGGCATGTGGCTTATTTACCGAACAAGAAGATAGTATTCTTTTTATAAAATAATAATTCACAAATCTGCCCAATTGTATCTCCTAGCACGATTTCTACAAACAGTTCTTTGTTGTTGTATAATTATCGAGCATATGCGAATGTTTCACACCTTAATACAATAAAAAGTGTACAATTGAGCGGCCTACATTAGTGAAAACGTAACAGATACGAGGCAACTTAGTTAAAAAATTTATACTATGCTTGTACAATGACAGCATGTTTAGGAACCGTACTCAGGATATACGCACTAGACCATTGAATTCTGGTTAGTATCAGAATGACTTAACAATTAAATTCGATGGAAGGGCAAATAAAATAGGCCCGTTTTAAAGAAAATTCTTCATAATTTCCCTAACCAATTTAAATGTATTAAAAAACTTATCATCAAAAAATAAATGACCTTTATCTAAAAAAACGCATCGTCCTGGTAATTTTGACGGTCAGAAGTATGGTTTACGTCAAAGTATTGCTCCCGTCCTTATGGATTGAAATGTGGTGAGCCAGCACCCTAATGGTAGTGAGTTTTTATCGGTTGCTCAATCAGATGTTCTACCCTAATTTGTGTCTGTTTAAGTTAACGAGAAAATGCTCTTAATATTTGACTCTCGTAAAAATTGACTCTTTAGGTGAACCCGCAAATGAGTGCTTAAGGATCTTAGATATTTTAAAGAAGGCTGATGTGCTTTTCTCCGTAAATTTAAAAGTGATCTTCCTTTGGGGCCAACTCTGCTGTATCTGCTTGGCTAGGCGTTTAAATTTCTAATTTTGAATGCATAACGCAGGGGCATGTGAAAATGAATTTCGACAGACTGTAGCCAGATGCGATCAGTTTTAAAATTGAGCTAAAATATATTTACCGAATAAGCCGAATAAACGTTCGCGAAGTAATCCTATCTTGAAAGCGAAGCCCCTCAATTGCCGAGACCTAAAAGATGGTTCTGAGATAGCCTCTGGATTGCCTACTTCAGGCGCGAACCGTGTAAATTTGTCACATCGTAAGATTCGCTTCCGGATTGGCTGGCGTATTTTACGTAACAGAATTTCACAAACATGAAAATAATAATCTTTCGGTAAGGTCTCCAAGCTATCGAAAATGATATAGTCTTTCACATCCTACTTACTTGGCTTAACACGGGACGAATATTATTTTAGCAGGCACTTACCTGCCAACCTAATGACCTCTAATATATTAAACGCGTATAGCTATTGTTGTAACAGACTTTTGATATAGTTAGATGTCAATTCCCACCAAGAAGCACTATTTAAAGGACGACCGAAGTGGTTTCTGTGGAAGGAAAAATTAGTTTTTAGCACTAAGTCAAATACGCGAAGTCCGATTGACTCGCAACTGGCCAAGTGAATACTGGCCATTATGTGCATGCATCAGCATTCATGTATGAAGTTTGAACATAAATATTTATTTCTATGAAAACATTCGAAAGAACAGTTGGCAAGCATACGTGTGCTTTTGATTTATTTTTGTCAGGTCAGCACATTTATATGGGGACGAGGTAGAATAAGAACATGTGAATGCCTCCTAACTCACTGTATCTTACCACGTCCTCCTAGTCCCATAAAAATACATGCATGGAAAAACTACATGCAATCGATCAATTTTATCACTTACATGATCTAATTGCACCCCGTGCATAGATATGTGATTGCAGTGCTTAGGCGATAATTTGTCGAAAGCTCGCTAATGCACGCCAACTGGTCGTATTTATCGGTTAAATCATTCTGCCTATATCAAATGCCACTGTGCGACTGCTGGTTGGGCTCGAGGGGGAGCCCGTAAGGCACAACGGGAAGAGTGAGTTCCGTAAAAACGATCGGTGTGCACCCCTCTACCATTGTACATTTCGGATCGCAAGCGACAGACAGGCGAGCGGGTGGCTCAGGGGTTAGAGGCGTTGGACTTCTAACTAACAAGTCACAAGATCGAACCTCAGGTGTTCCAAACTTCGGGGTTGGGTATGATTGGCTGACGACGGCTAATGAGCCAGAAATGGCATTCAAGTTTCTCCTGTCTTGCCGGTAATGCCATTCGGCCTGCATATATTTCTGCATTGTATGTCGCAAACAAATGAGGTGGACTCTGAATCACTTCTACCCGAAAGGAAGGAGCATACTCGTTATATAAACATTCTCGGTGTAAGTTTAATTCTGGATAATTTAGCATTCTTGGCCGAAATCGACGGGGCGTCTATCCATCCACCCATCTGTAAAACGTTTACTCAACTTCTGGTGATTTAAAGTAACAATTCGAACGGAAGTTCACTTCCACCTGACACAGGCTAATCAGTTAGAAAAAGCCGTTCTGGTCTCTTGCTCCTAGAAACGTAAACCAAACAAAAAATATATGTTCATTAAGACAGTATAAATGTAAACAACGCCTTCACATACAGATGAGTAAAGATGGAAAAAGAACTCAAGTATGGCAGATTTGGAACGTAGAATAAACATCACTTACATGTCAAGTAATCCAAAATTGAAGATCATTCTGCTTGACTGTCTAGTTTTACATGCAGTCGTTTTGCGCGTAAAACAATCCGTGAGGCAGTGAAACGTATTTCCACATGAAAACTGCCTTTGATGTTTAGACAGCTTTCAACTTCTAAACGATATTAAGGATTAGAGTGAAGACTGGTATTTAGGAACAGCGATGTCACCAGAGCTTATTGATATCCAAACTACATTCAAATAACATCCAAGATAATTAATGCGGCCCACTGAATATCATGACAGCCTCCAGGTCAATTCATCTATACAGACAAGTGATCAAGAATTTGTCCAAATAAGTGACAGCCGTTCTTCGCATGAAAACTTTTCTAAAACTTGAAAATCCATAATGAATACACATGCGATCCGCAAAAACCACTGACTTTGCCGCAGGTGGCAGAAAACAAGACGGTGGCCCAAACAGCAAACCGTTATCTTTCACAACTCGACGCACATAACCCAGCACTGATCGCTCCATTCCATTTTGTCGTTATCTATAATACATGTAAATTTGTGATTGTACTGTCAGTATATAATATTCCCAACCCAGACGGAAGGAAGGTTGGTAGTGTCATTCGATAACTATTATTGTTCTTGCCATTCGCGTGATTAGGTTAACCACGTGCGTAAGAAGGCATCTACTACCTCTCAAAACGCTAGGCATCTGACAGACCATATGCCAAATAAAAGGTAAAGTTTTATTTCAGGTAAAAGAACTCTGAAAAGTTTGATCAGGTCAGTCTATATTTTTGATTATACATCTCCAGACACGTAAATTGCTTTAGTATACGATCAGTGAACAGTAGTCATGAGGGAAGGTGTTCAGGCTATTCAGACATGTCAGCCGTCAGAGGTAATCATGGTCTAATCCTGCCTGAGATACAGGGAGGACGGAGGGTGCCTTGCAGTGAGTTGCGACCATGTTTTGCCTCTGGAGCTTGATGTGACAAAGTGCGAGAACGAACCTGTAGGCCCTGGATTCAATCACGGCTGACGTAGGACTTGTGCAAAATCCTTTCACACATATAGGCACTGCCTCTTTCGCAGCAGGTATCTGCTGGCAAAAAAGGTGTAGTGCCTTGCCAGCACTTTATAAATGACGTGAAGTACTTCATCGACGTCTAACCAGTGGCTGCTGTCAACCAAGTGATTCAAGACTGCCCTTGGTGATGGTTAATAAGCCAGAAATGACAAATCCAAGGCTCCCATGGACTTGTTGACAATGCGTTTATGAGTATTTTGGTGGTCGCTGTGCACATGGTGGCGGAATACAGATTAAACTGCAAGGCACAACGGAACGTATACTGTCCCGTAAAGCAATTAGTTAGCGTCACCTTCCATTGTGTTTCATGCTTTAATTCAGCCAGGCAAGATTGTACTCCCGTATTTAGTAAGATAGGCGTACACGCGTTCGACTAGCATAACCCGCTACACAGGAACAGGCAAAGCCGTAGATGCATAATTATGACGTCTCAAGGTAAAAAAAACGCACCGCTTGAGAAAATTTACCTTTTCCTGATGGTTGGATACTTTCGGGCAATAGCAGAACTAAGACGACGTTGTGGAAGTTCGACGCCCGGGTACCCTCGAAATGGCAGTTAGTAATAGCTTCTTTCCAGTCACTAGCACGCCCGTTTTTAACGAACTTTCTTTCTTAACCTTTTGAGAAACCTTTTAAAGAAACCATTTTCACGTAAAGCTTGCTCTCCATCATATCCAGAACGCATATTCTCCTAGATCTGTTGGTTTAGGCAGCGGACTAAGATTTAATTCTGACTTAAAGACATAACAGTCTGAAAATATGTGCAGTGCTCTGTTTACATTCATGCTAAATAACGAAGAAGCATTGGTACAAAATTAAGTATGCAAATGAGGCGGAAAAAGACGTAATCGGCGGAAAAGAAATGTTATTTAGCTGAACGCGCAGCAACAGTTGGGAGAAATGACGTCAATCAACATGTCTCAGTTTGCTCCGCCCAATCCTCATGATAGACGAGGCCGGAGTTATTTTGACAATTGAAAACTTTGTGAACCCCAATGCATGGATCTCCGGCGCACAATTCGTCAACAGCCGCAGTTACTTGCCCTCCTCCCGCATACAGTCACACAGGCTGCGCCTAGGCAAGCACTGCTTTCAGCGACCGAATCGGTGAGTCAGATTGTCGAGTCATGGTTAGGCCAGTAGCTAACACAGATGATGAAAATGCTACAATTAGCCAATCGGATACGGGCAGTAATTCTTCCATCGCATTAAGCGTCGCAACTAGTTATACCAGCAGAAGCAGCTGCTTTCAATAGCTATGCGGTGGCTTAAAAATGTAATCTTTAAATACAGCGTTTCTTAAACGTCCTCTGAACTTATCTATTACTGTCTCTGATAAGGGGATCTAGCGTGACAACGGAACGTAAGACGAATCAAGTTCATGCTTTAACAAGCACACATTCTTTTTAAGGTGCCGATTATACCTTACTGGCATACGTTTGGATAAACTTGTAATTAAAAGCCCGGTATTCTATGACATATTATCGTTTTGCAAATGACCTGAGTACAAAGTATCGGCGAAAAAACTTTTCCCATGTTAACCTTTACCTATCTAGGCCCCACGACACAAGTGAATCAAATGTTAAGTGTTAGGTAATGGAGCACTTGACCTATTAGCGCAATGAAGACTCGCAATTAAGTCTCCGCTGTCAGGTGCATTTAATATTTAAGAAGTTCTAAGATGCAGAAGTTTCTGTCAGATTTTGCGGTTGGTCCTGGGAGTTCAATCGGACAAGATCACGTGAATCTAACGGGTAAAAGCTCCGTTGTAGACAGAAAGTGGAAACCTAAAGCAGGTGGGCTAAATCACGAAATGTCAAGCGGAATTCTGAAATGCGTTGTCGTTTCGAACAAATTAGTTAAGTAGAGTTACACAATTAATCATCATACAGTATAGTTCTATAAGAACTCAGTTATCTCAGGATGCCGGTTTTTGAACGAACATTCTTTTCGGCTGCATGAAAAAACCATATTCTGTAATATAATAACTACTTAAGTGGCTTACGTTTTTTCCCATTGTTTTCGAGGCCCATTAAGATTTATTTACATTTCATGGAAAACATGCACAAACATATTTATCATCTTGCGCATTCGGTAGAAAATTACGCCTTCTTTCAATCTTATTCTCGAAGGAAGGGTACAATTTGTCTTTAAAGGGCTTTTCTAATTCCCGAATAATTTCAAATCCGGCCTGCCGTTACAAATGCAGTCAGGGTTTCTAAACTACAAGCCGTATATTTTCCGCGTACGGAAAACCATACATTTCTTTACGTATTGGGAGGAGACTATATAGGGTTCACAAATAAGTCCGTGGATTTGAGTCGTGCTATTAACTTTACAAGATACATTGGTAAATGCAGAGACATGATGTTTTTTGAACGACCATTTCACGGTATTAAAATATCTCACAATTAGAAAGTTTTAAAATCCGAATTACGTCCTGCCTTCGAGCATCAGATTGAAAGGAGACGTAATTTTCTACCGAATGAACATAAAAATGTATATGCTTATGCATATTTTTCATGAAATGGTATTAAATTTTTAAGGGCATCGAAAATCAGTGTGAAGATCTATGCTACTCAAGTAGTCATTTTTTCACAGAGTATTGTTATTGCAGCCGAAAAAACTGTTAGTTCGAAAGCCGGCATCCTGAGTTAACTGAATTTTTGTAGAATTATGCTGTAAGATGATTAGTTTTGCAATCCTGCTTAAGTAATATTTTCGAAAAGAAACCTCATTTCGGAATTCCGGTCGACATTTCATGAGTTTGCCCACCTAGTGTACGTCGTAAAACTTCCATCAGCGTGCCAAAGTTTACAGGCGCGGTTAAAGCTACGGTAACTATAGAGAATGCTTCACAATGACCGATGGCTTAAGAAGTTGTGAGACTGTAACCTTGATTAGGGGAAGGTAGTTTTACTGATAGAAGCGAACAGGCGAGTTCCAGGTAGCAGTTCAGAAGATGAAGATGCGATCACTGGATCGGGAAATTTATCTGCCTGACGTTTCGAATTCTCGCTCGAATCCATCATCAGAGACATTCGCTGACAAAGGTGATGGTGACACCAGGAGTGCAGTATTTATAGCACGTGGCTGCCGTGGGACCATATGCGCACTGCTCTAAATACTGCACTCCTGGTGCCACTATCACCTTTATTTGCGAATGTCTCTGATTATGGATTCGAGTGGGAATCCGAAACGTCAGGCAAATAAATTTCCCGTTCCAGTGATCACATCTTAATCTTCTGAAGGTGGTAATAGTTAACGTTCCGCCTACATTTTTATGAGTTTTGCTACCCTGGGCAGTTAAGTAATCCGCAGTCCCAGGTTTATTGCGAATTAGAGCAGTAAGTGGCTTCGTGGCTGTACATAGCCAGAACTGCTGATGAAACTTGATTACTTAAGAGTATAGGCAGTTAAGTGATAGGTAGTTTTTGCTACCAACGACAAGCTGGCACCGCCCGGCAGATTAGTCGTCCCAAACGATGATAATTAGCACGTGCCTCACAGATTGGACGTAGAACTAGTGACTTTATCGTAGATTAGGTTATCTTGAAACAGACTTGCGAAGCACCCTCGACAATCTCTCTTGACTAGGCAGAATTTTTCCGACGAAAAGACCATCCATGACAGCTGGGTGTGAGCATGAGAGTGGCTGAACGGTACGTCTACACGCGCTGCACACAGCGTTGTCCCGTAGAATTCACCCGCTTCTGCGAGCACGGCTGGAGACTCCCATGGGTGGGAATGCCAAATTAGACATGCTAAAAAGAGGTCATACTGCCTGTCTCGTAGTCCTAAAATGGACAAAGAAATCTCACCAGTTGACAGTTCAAAGGTAACGACTCAACGCGTCGTGATACATTCAAGCGCGCCGACTGATTATATAGTAAAATGTGTTTATGAAGCCGCACCTGATGTACACAATACTGCTGACGTACTTAATTATTTTTGTTGGCGTGATTTCGTTGCCATGGGGTTGCTGTGCGTTGAGGTGTGTGTTCTGTTGTCGGCCTTATTTCTTTGTTGCCGTGTCAACCGTTTTCGACCCAGTGCCGGTGGTCTTTCTTGCCTTTCGGCCTGTCGTCTCCTTCTAACCTTCGCATTGGAGGCTTCAGGTCTAGGCTTTAGCGCCGCGGGTAGGATTGGCTTTAAGAATTAGGAATCATGGGTAAGGGTCAGAGTGAGGGGTAAGAGTTAAGTGTTAGGGTTAGCGGTTATGGTTTAGGTTATGGTAACTATTTCTCAGTCACTAAGGTTACAACCGCGCATTCACAACTGCGCGAAAAATTATAACCACCGGTACTGCATTACAGGCCGCTGGGGTTTGTTTACCTCAAGGGCGGCTACATAACCACATATAGGACATTATAGTTATGCACTTATTCCAGTGGGGATAAATTCCCAACTGTCGGCCGGGCCCTCTCTTCATCCTTCCATACATCGATCGATTTTTCTAATCTGTAAACCAATCAATGATTAAGTGTAGCGGCAGACGCCAGATGAAAGCCAACGTCTAAGGCCTGCCACGTGCACGCACGGCAGTAGTTATGGGTTTGCGCGGACTCTGTGCTGGTGATAAGCGCGCACAGTGAGCCATTCCAGCCCCGTGTTGGTAGGCCATTTCTATAGGGCAGTTCCGTGTCAAGGTGTTTGAACACAATCCATAGGCTAACTGGCAGTGAATTCCAGGGCGTCGCTGTCATTCGTTTTTGTGTCACATGTTGCAAGGGACAAAGACTAATGGATAAAATCATGCCTAAAGCTGATAATGACACTCACAAATCTACTCTGATTCCTGCACTGAGTCAATCAGTCCATGGAGTAGGATTAAGCTGACGGAGTTCGTCTAAAAAACGAGCTGATAGTCAATCTGAATATCCCGAGAAGCACGCGTCTAGCACACTAGACGCCTTTCTTAAAAACGTTGACAAACATCCATAGTGATAAATGACTTGTAATCAAGAGCTTTGTCGCTGAGACTTTTGATGCTTAACGAGATGGCCATGCGGTTTTGATGTTTGATCTCGGACATGATGTCGTTATGAGTCGCTTTCATCGCTATAATGAAGAAAGAAATTAGAAAGGGCGGGGGTATTTAAACATTAACCCAGACCTAAAGAAATATTTTAATGCTTAACTCGCATGCTAACATGCTGAAATATTATACATCTTAGTGGAGAGTGAAATACAGTAGTCATTACAATCACCAGATCACCAAAGAATAGCCGTCTAACCATGGATTGCATTATGACTGGTAAATTTCATGTATTACTTGCGTCATAAATTTGAATTTTAATAAATGGAACAACTAGGCAGTTTATGTGAGTCCTTTCTGTAGATCTACACCTGAACACTGCCGAACGCGTTTTCACAGTCAAGATAAAAACAGCTGTGTTCCTCAATGCTTATAGAAGTCACCATTGGAAATCGTCATCTCTCAACAAATAATTGCTTACTAACCAGTTATGTTATTCAGCTTTCGGTATGCTCAATGCCTTACCTGCAACCCTCTCAAGCCCGACATTTATATCCCGGCTGACATCTTTCATGAACTGATATGAACGAAGGTGCTTCAAAAAGATAGCATTTGGGCACACAGACCTTTATTAGTGATGCCTGTAGAGTGTAAATTCACTGTTCCCCGCTTGCGACCGGGAGGCAAACGTGAGTTTACTTAGGGCAGGTATTATTGGCACGAATAACGCTGCGAAGTATGCAAATGATACGATGGGACTGAATCGATTCTTTTACAGGACTGTGCAGGATAAGAACATTTCGCGCTTATTTGATTAAAGGGATTACCACGAAAGTTTCTAATTAGTTGACTCCAGAATGGAGTCCACCTGAAAAAAGAGTTTGCCTCGAAAAAAATGATGCTGGTCTCAACGCACATATATCAAGTATTTCTGACCGACGTTTGCAAAACCCAGCTAACAGATGCAAATGTCCTAGTGTAACATCCTTTTTACAGTTTCCCGCAAGGTAATGGCAACTCATCATCGTCAACAGTTCAGTCCCTGGATAGTAGTCATTTACATGAGGAGCTTTAGGTTAGCCCCGCAAAGGAAGGAAGCTGACACACAATTAGAAGATAAAAACAGAGCCTTTAAACCTTACGGTTTGTATAAACGATGAGCCCGTGAACTGAGTGGATTCTCTTTATTTTAATATTATTCAAAATAATCCCCATAGGAAAGAAAACAAAAGTGGCTTACAGACTATCACTTGGCTGCGTGGATACGTTTGACATCGTCAAATTCTCGTCAGATCAGTACATTTATATGGAAACCGGGTAGAGGTAAAAAGATGTCAGTGATTTAAGAAATTCGACTTAAAACGCCCTGACCAATGTGTCTCATGAACCTTTCCAACAGCAAGGTTACGAATACCATTTTTACTAGCGCCATATTAAGCAGAGAAAGGAAGCACATGTTGCCAACTCAGACATTATCAATGTGCATCTACTCCTTTACTTGCTCCTGTGGAGCAGGTCATATTGGTAGCACTAGTCGGCACCTTTCAAAAAGAATACGAGAACACCCCTCAGCACGACTTGGAAAAGAGCGAAACTAAGATCGCAAACAGCGCTTGTTGTTGATTTCGGACGTCGTGTGGATCCAAAAAAAACTTTTTGTGTGATTTATAAGGTGCCATCGAGCTACCCTTAGTTACTTGTTCACCGCCTGTTAGCAACAGCAGAAGCGGCCACCATCGGGTTAGGGAGACCCACTTTCCAGCTCCACGCCCATCGTGGTTGGCATTCGACTGACCATGCTATTCCCCGCACACTTCCGCTCCCACCTCCTTTCTGACAGTGACTGTAATTACGCCCCCCCTCGCCCGCATATTCCTACACACCTCCTGTGTCTCAGACCTAAATAGATCGATTTCTTTAATCATAAACATGTTTTACTTATAGCGCTTTCCAATATGTGTACTGGCTTGACGAGAATTTAGTAAAAACAAGCTAGTGCTCGCCAACTGATTTTCTGAATACTAACATGACATTTTCGTAATTGTAAAACTAGGTTCAATTTAATATTTACGCCTAGCTATGCCATCCAGATGGCCCTGTTGATCATTACAGTCGGAAAGAATGCGCATATTCTGTCTTTCATAAGAAAAATAAAGTTAGCGAACACGCGTTTTCGGTATTTCTCCTCAGGCCGATACAATTACATGAAGGAATGAAAATGTACAAAACCAACAGTGTTTATAGATGCCTAAAGGGCTATTAAGTCACTAACACTCATCATCCCCACGCCGCCCGCATGAGGAGGTCGGCGAGTGTTAGTCGTCAGAGCTAGGGGAGGAGGGTAAGAGAATCTTTGAGTGATGCTCTTGGGTTGAGTACACGGAGTACCCATCATAATGATTAGGGATTTCAGGCGGCATGGCTTCATTACTTGGGGTTGGCGTTGGCCACGGCAGCGAAAGCGCTTGTTCCAGAGTTTTCTGACAGTATAACACCGGAATTGCTAACCGTATAGCTACTGCCTCACCCGTTGCTAGTATCCGTTGGCGTAGGCCTTTAGAGAAGCATGCTGGTGTCCGGTAGACAACCTGAAATGCTTTTTTGGCATCGACTCGGGGGTTCGTATCGATTAAATGCGCGAGAATAGAACTCAAAATCGACAGGGTCTCACCTCTGTCTAGACAGGCGGGCTGTCGTTTACCGACTTCAGTGCAGCTACAAGATGTGCAACTACACTGGGAAAACCGGCCGACGGCTACAAACGCGAATACACGAGCATAAATTGGCCGTGCAGAGATTTGACTCAAAATCGGAGGTAGCAATCCATGCTGCCCAAACGGGACACATATTCAACTTTGAGGCCATTGGAATTGTGGGCCGGGACTTTGATCATACGATAAGGCAGGGTCAAGAAGCCTGGATGTCCGCCGACTGCTCTGTCAACCGCCACATCAATTTGCCTCCCCCTATCTGACTTTACGGACCTCCTTAACAGGGGAAAGTCATGCCGCGGAGGCCATCAGGGCCGTCAACTATCACTGCGGCCGACGAGGTCGGGGGCGACTCAGGTCACGGTGACATGCGGGACGGATGCAGCCACACAGAAGCCATTGGAAGACCGCGCATCAAACAAAGTGCGCTTATAAGGAAAGCTGAGCGCATGATTTCCCAGTCTCTGAACAAGGGTAGACGAAACAACGACTGGAAACGTCAGACCCCCAATACACCTATCTCAGTGAACGCCTCCTTTTCATTTGAATTACCACCTTGGAATCGCATTCTGACTACTATCGACATAGCAGTGCCCCTTGTGCTCCAACAAAGGTGCCGTTGATAGATGAGTTGGACTCACAGCCTCTCGAACCGTCATATCTTATAATAAGTACTACTCGTGTGGGTGTATGACACACGCCAAAAACCAGTCTTTACGCCGAGCTAAGCTGATTGACTGGGACAGCGGACTTGCTCACAGGGGAGAAAATTCAGCGTAAAGACGACTATGGAGATCCATCCACAAGGTACCTCAGCAATTCCTCAATACAAAAAAATGTCATACTTTATTATTTCACTATGGATTAAGCTTCCTGGTATGAAAGGTCTACAATTGACAGGGTACCTTGGTCCTCTCAAGAGGGGGAGTTAGGCTCCAATGACCCCCTTATCGTTACCGCTTTGACACCTGCAAAGACCCAGTCCATCACTTTTGAGTCAGGTCATATGTGTGGCTCGCGTAGACAAGTTGCATATCGCACCTAAACCCGCTTTCGGTCGTCTTGATATTAGTCCTGTCCTATGAGATTTGTAGTTAAGGAGGTAGTGTAGCAGACGCTGCGTAGTCTGCTATCCCGGTAAATTAGTTTCTGACCCCACTGCGATGTGGGGCACACAATAGCCGAAAAGACTATGTCACTTGTCCATGTCGGCCGCAGATGGCAGCAAATTGTCATGTGTGAAAGTCGACAGGCCATTTATATCGTCCTTTGTCTGCAAGCCTTTGTGGGACCTCTGCTGACAGAAATGCCTTAGTTTAAATACTGCATAAATGTCAGTCACAGATCCCAACTGGTTACTGGTCTATTTTGCAAGATAATCTTCTGGGGTACAGTAAGTGAGCTAACTCATGAAATGTCAACCGAAATTTCAAAATACGTTCTCGTTTCAAAAAGACTAATTAAGTAGGGTTGTAAAAATAATCATCATGCAGCATAATTCTATAATGATCCACCTACATCAGGGGTCGGCTATCAAATGAACGTATTTTTAACTGCATTCAAGAACTACACTTTGTAAAAAATAACTACTTGATTAGCATGCAATTTTCCCATTGATTTTAGATGCCCTTGAAAATTCAATTATACTTCATGAAAAAACATGTATAAGAATATTCATTCCTTCAACATTTCGTTAGACAATGACGTCTTCTTCTAATTTTGCACTCAAAAGAAGAGTATAATTCGGTATCAACAAACTGTCCTAATTCATGAATAATTTTAAACCGCCCGGTCATTATACTGGCATTCAAGGTTTCCAAACTACAAGCCGTATATGTTCCGTGTACGGAAACTATTCATGGCTCTGCGGTAATAATAGGAGACCATATGCGGTTCATAAAATTTAGCAGTGGACTTGAGCAATATTGTTAACTTTACAAGCCCCATTGGTAAATGCAGTGACATAGCGTTTTATGAACGGCCGTTTAACGGGATTAAAAACCACCACAATTAAAAACCCTTTGAAACCGAATTATACTCCTTCGTCGAGAAGAACATTGAACGTAGACGTTATTTTCTACTGAGTAAATAACAGAATGAACATTTAAATGCTTTTTTCATGAAATATATTGGAACACTTATAGTCGTCGAAAATCAATGAGAAAATTGCATGCTAATTAAGTAGTCAATTTTTGCAGAGTATAGTGCTGCATGCAGCTGGAAGGATGTTCGTTCGAAAGAAGGCACCCTTTGGTGTCTGGACCAATATAAAATTATGCTGGACGGTGATTAGTTTTACAACTATACTTAAATAATCTTTTCGAAACAAGAACGCATTTCATGAGCTAGCCCACGAAATGTAAGTTACACCTTAATGTTGTTGAAGCCAAATCATCAGCAAGCCGCCATCTACCATCTAATCTAAACGCGGAGAAGACTGCATGCTGAGAAGTAGAGTGCATGCCCGGTACAAGATCTTGATCTGATGCTGTCAACTCGAATTTCCGTACCTCTCAAAATACAAGCTTTACGCTCTGTTAACGCAGCAAAAAAGCAAGTGTGGTTCCCGCTGTGTGGACGTCCCCTTGGGCAAATTGGAAAAACATGGCAATGCTTTTTGGACAATGTCCTTAGGCAGCTTGTCTTAAACAAGTTTATTATGGATATGTAGAAATAGCTAGATTAGTTTCCTTTATTTTCTTATGAACATAATGTCTCCGAGGTTTCTATTATGTCGCAAATTACATAAATTTGATTTATAACCAATAAACAACCAGTAAGAATAGGTACAAATTTTGTCTGCAGCAAACAGTATATATTTAAAAGAACTGCTTTATCGCATCTTCAGTTCGAAATATACGCGAGCTGCTTTTGGCCATTTCCTATTGGGCGGTTTGGCACACAAATGAAGAGCAAAACCCTATGTCGGCCAAAACGGCGTACATTCATAGAGGAGAAAAACATTTTTAGGCGCAGCTATGCGACTCGTATCTGCCCTGAGTATTTTTGTTTTAAAAGTGCCCAGCATGCACAATAGGCCTCGATCGTTTGATATTCGTCGGCAGATGAAATGCAGCATTAATGGATCAGGAAGAGAGGGAGAAGTTGGACTGAGGCACTTTAAGAGCTCGACAAAGTGAGTGGCTGCGTACTGGAGCTTCGCATTTATTGCTGAAAGACCATTAGGAGGCCTTGACGATTTCTCTGCCCCTCGTCTACTGACATTTAGTCTCTTGCCAAAAAGTGTTGGCATTCCAAACTGATGAAATCTTATAGGTGGACTTTAATGGCTCAATTTCAGCAGCTCCTGGCCCAGTAAGATGTTGAAGGGTATTCAACATTTATTAATCGACTCTTACGCTTACTATTTTCAGCCATAACAGGCCAAGATTATTGAGATTGTAAAAATGCATCTTTTCAGGTCTAACCCTACAGTTTACATTAGGTAGGAAGAAAAAAGGGTGACGACTTCTATGGACACTCTGAAGTAGACAAGACAGAGAATTTCTGGAGACCACTGATGGCCCCTAGGCCTACGTGGCTAACTCTTTTAGCATTAGGTGCAAGGGTAAAGTACGCCGTAGGAGTGAAACAGTTCTTACGTTCGCTCGGGCTTCCTCTGTGTGAACGTTTGAAAATTAAACACAAAGACCAGGCTCGTCGGAAATGTTGGTTGAGAATTCAGCGCCGAAATCAGGTCACGACTTTCTCTGTTATTTTTTTTATCTCTTTATCTCTTTTTTATTTGGTATCTCTGTTATCTTTTTTTATCTGTTATCTTTCTTTGTGTGAAATATTGTGTTTGCACCATTTCCTGAAAACGCATCAAAGATAAAGTTGTATTTAAGATACATACATATGATGTTCTAACTCATGAAATGGTGACTGAAATTCTGACATGGGTTTTCGACTCGAAAAGACTACTTAAGTAGGGTTGTAATAATAATTATTGTCCAGCGTATTCCCATAGTAATTCAGTTACTCCAGGATGTCGGCTTTTGAATAAACCCATACTGCGTAAAAAGATTACATATATATTATTAATTTTTCTCAGTTATTTTCAGAGCCCTTATAAATTTGAATAAATGTCACAGAAAACATGCATAAAATATTCATTCTTTTACTCATTTGGAACAATTTCGTTTTCTTTGAATCTTTAGACTTAAACAAAGGATATAATTCGATTTTAAAAAAATCCCTTAGTAAAAGATTTTAAGACCCCGAAATGCCCTCTCATAAAACACAATGTCTCTGCATTTACCGATAGTGCTTGTAAAATTTGCAAAATGGCGCAAAAACACTGTCGAAATTTATGAACATTGTATCGCGTCCTCCTAATGCGAGAGAGAAATCTAGAACTTACCACATACAGATGTTGCACAGCTTGTAGGTTAGAAATCCTAAATTCAACTTGAACGACGTTCAAGCTCAAAATTATTCGTGGATGGGGAACGTTATTTAAAACGGAAGTATGCCGCTCCTTTAAGGTAAATATTTAAAGAAGACGTAATTTTCTGCCAAATTAGCGCAAGAGTGTAAAAGTTTATGCATGTTTTATGGGATGAATATGTGAATTTACAAGAGCAATTTTAATGGAAGAGTGAGTTCACGGACATAAGTTTTCGGTAACTCATCCTCACGCCGATACATTTACATGAGTAATAATCATTCTAATTGTAGACAGGAAATAAGTGCGTCTAAGGGGCAGGGTTTTTCGGACTCCATGTTCCCACGCCGCCCGCATGACAGAGTCAGTGTGTTGAGGACGGTTGAGTTGCGGTGGGAGAGGGGTGGGAAGGAGAGGGCTTTCGGTTAGATTCTAAGCGCTGCAAGTGCGTGTGACTGCTCGTAGGGCGTCGGGATGGTGTGCGATCACCGCCTAGAGTCGGCCAGGGCAGACAGACTGCATGTGTCAACGTCTTCTGACAACAGAGTGCTGAGTTAGCTAGTCGAATGACCACTGTTTCAGTTGTGGCTAGCACCCGTTTGCGCACGCCTTTAGAGTGGTGTGCCGGTGCCCGGTAGATAACTAGGAAAGCTTATTTAGCGTCGCCTTAGTGGATCGTGTGGATTAGATGTGCGAGAATTGAACTCGAAGTAAATCAATTTTCTCCTCTATCTAGCCAGGCAGGCATGTGTTCGCGTATTCTCTTTTCCAGACGCCACGTTGTACGGCCAATATATCCCACTCCACAGGAGCATGTGAATGAATAAATACCCATGGATATGGCGTGAAAGGGCAGCCGGTCTTTGCCCCCCAACCGTATTAAGGAGAAATTTGCGAAGAATACGCTCAAGTTTGCTGCGGTGAAGACACTCGCAAGAGCTGTCCTAAGAAGTCGTTTCAGTAAATCGCTTGCTGCGTCTCCTAGAAAAGGCAGTCTTAGAAATAAGTCTTTCTTATCTGCATTTACAACGGCAGGTTTTGTGACATGCTGTCTAATATTCCGGAGGAGGAATCTCTCTGGATAGCCGTTTGCGTCGAACATGTTTTGCAGCTGCAGGAGTTCTGCTTCTACAGTTTCAGAAGGGGAGATTCGTCGCACTGTAGCCGCCAGTCAATGGACTAAATTTCGGTTTAGATTTAAGGGAACAAAACTGTGAATATTAAGGTATTGTTCCGTCTAGGTTTCCTTTCTGAATATCTTGCGTTGGATGGATTCATCTTCCCCTCTCTGTAGAAGGACATCGAGGAACGCGATCTTGCTATTCGCCTCGGTCTCTGCGGGAAACATCAGAGAGGGATGCGTCTCGTTAAACTTCTGAATTAGGCCATTGATATCGATGATATGACTCGTCAGACGAAAGTTATCGTCCACCTTTCGGCCGTAGAATTTAGGGTAATTAATGGTATCCTTGAGACTCATTTGCTCGATCTTGCCCACGAAGTCATTTACGAGAAACGGTCTAAGCCGTGAACCCATTGCCACACCGTCTCTTTCCCTGTGTAGTTGGCCGCTGCAGAGGAATTGGACATTCTGTGCATCGCGTAAGTAGTTATTTTAGGGTCTCCACTGTCAAACTTATCGGGTAGTTTGTTTCCCTGATGAAGTCTACCACGAAGTCTATTGTCTCCACTACGTGTGCGTTGGTGAACAGTGATGATATATCTAATAAGAGCCATGTTTGTCCATCCACGTTGATTATCTTGATAGCCTCGACAAACTTACGAAGAAGCCGTATCTCAGCCACCTCAGTCAAACACAAAAGACATGCAGAAACCCCTTTGGCGACAGTTAGCACAGGAGCGGGATATATTTGCCGTACAACGTGGCGTCTGGAAAAGAGAATACGCGAAAACATGCCTGTCTGGCTAGGTAGAGGTGAAAATCGATTTACTTCGAGTTCAATTCTCGCACATATAATCCATACGATCAACTAGGCCGACGCTAAATAAGCCTTTCTAGTTATCTACCGGACACCGGGCTGCGCAAACGGGTGCTAGCCACAACCGAAGCAGTGGCCATTCGACCAGCGAACTCAGCACTCTGTTGTCAGAAGACGCTGACACAAGCCGTCTGTAGGCTCTGGCCGACTCTAGGCGGTGATCGCACGCCGTCCCGACGCCCTGAGAGCAGTCACACGCATTTACAGCGCTTACAATCTAACCGGAATCCCTCTCCTCCCCCCTCTCCCACCCTAAATCAACCGTTCTTAACACGCTGACTCCGTCATGCGGGCGGCGTGGGAACATGGAGCCCGAATAACCCTGCCCCTTAGACGCATTTATTTCCTGTCTACAATAAGAACGATCATTACTCATGTAAATGCATCGGCCTGATGTTGACTTACCGAAAACGTATATTCGTCAACTCACTCATAGGTCGTAATAAAGGAATTTTCACAGAGCATCTGATATCATCGAGAACGATTCATACAACTTAAGTAGTACTTTTTACGGAGTGCACTATTTTCTTTACTCAAGAGGTCTTTACCTTCAGAAGTTAGATGCAGATAGACTCTCGTCAGAGAGTAGAAAGCTCGCCTTGACTGTTGGAGGCTTCATTTCCACTCTCCATGAACATATATCTGGACACGTTGGAGGAGCTTAGTCTTTTATAATACAAAATAGCACCCCAGTTAAAAGATGGGTTTCGCTTTCCCCATCAAGCAAAACATTTCTACTGATCTATTGTTCCGCAGATCGCTTCTATGGGTAAATCTTCATTCGCCCTTAGTAATCGCGTCTCAATTTCTCTTTCGGCTGTAATCTTATATCACACTTCTTCCGACAACGCGATGTCAACTTCTGTAAAACCAGAAGAGAATGACGAATAGGCTGTTCTCAGGAGGGGTCAAACTTTACCAACCGCGGATGGGAGCAGCTCTATGCAGGTGAAGAGAGCTCAGATAATTAGTTGGCTAGACCGTAGCTGTAGGCCGCGAAGGACTACACAACGTTGGAAGGTGAGGTTTTTGACGTCAATATCTCACGGGTGGAATAAAAGAGATAAATGACATAATTTACGGGACAAAAAAAACTTTGTTTGTTAGCCTCATTTGGATACCGTACGTGAACTGCCTCATTAAAGCTGATAATGTACGGTAATAACACATATTGGGACTCCTTCGTTTAAATAGACTGAAATCGTTTTACCGCCTGGAAACTTCTGCCAGATGTCACACAGATGACCACCAGCAAATGATCATTTCCAGTTTTGAACATATAAAACAATACTTGTCGTTTAGTTTATTTTCTGTGCATAGCTCACTCAAAAAAATGGAACGAGCAAAACACAAATAGGTTCAGCAAAATGTCAGTATTTGTATGAGCGCTTAGCCAAACATTCATAATCGAAAAACAGATTCTAAAATTGAGCAAAAGTAGTAGAAATGGCCTCAGTGTATAGACGAAAGCATGTTCTTACTTTTACGGAACGCAGGACATATGGCCAAAAGTGTCAAATTTTTACTTAGCCTCACATTGCAAAATGCAACGTATACAGAGTTCTGCAACTGAGTGCAGTAGGAAAGCAATTCCTAAAGATGTAACTTATTAAATAAAGTTTTCTTATTGATCGAAGGCATATTCGTTGCTGACTTTCGTTGTGGACAGTCCATTCTTTCGAAAATGAATTTTGATGTTTGCATGAGTTTTTACGTGTAACCTGAACGACCATTTCGTAAAAAGGAAGCGCCAGAACACTCACTTCTTCGATAAATGCCTTCAAAAATAATTCTGTTTTAAAGGTCTCAAGAGACAGGTTATTCAGGATCTGCCTTTATGGACGATCGGGTGAAAAAACTGAAAATCATGAAATACTCATCAATATTTCAAGGCCGATCTGTAACCCAACCTAATCCAAAACTAACGGATAGTGTAAATTAATTTAACGGACGAAATGATCTCTCCATAAACACAAGATGGTATGTTTACGATCACGCCTGTCTGTTCTATTTAAATTTATTAGGCACTGACTGGCCCCATAGCATGTCACCTTATGAAAACGTTTGCTTCATCTGTGGAATCAAGCAAAATCTAGTTTATCTTGCTGAAACCCATCTCGTTTAACTTAAACGAGTCATTGATTAAAGGAATATCGGGAAAACTGCTTTCGAATCTAAACTCAGAATATAGGCAGTTGAAAAACCGTTATATATGAAATCACACTAGTTATTAAACGATGTTCAAATATAATCCTCACTGAAACACTATCCTCAGACATCACGTCATTTGCAATTTTATATTTGCTTCGTTTTGGTATGAGAAAACATTATAAAAAACTAACAAAGAAGTTTACCGAATTAGAGACATTACTGACGTTTTCAGGTTATTGCGCTTTCCAAAATAAATCCGCATTATCGAACAACACAAAACTGTCTTTACTATTTATTTTATGTTTTTAATTCTTCCTAACTTGTGCTTAATTAATATAGACATGGGACTCATGAAATGGTGTTGGCTTGCGTGATTGGCAGTCATTCGTAAATTTCTACAAACTTTATGTGTTAGGTCACTGACTGTGTGTTGATCGTCTTCTTTGGCACCCATGCATATGTGCATTTGGTCGAGACAGTTTTTCGCAGGGAAATAGGCCTATACCTATTTTACTTATATATACGTTGGCGTTCTGCGACACTTGCGTCTGTGATAGCGTAATCCACAATCTTTAAGACAAATTAAGCTGAACTCATAAGAGAGCTGAGTTCCTACTTCGCTAAGACTATTGCAACTACTGAATAGTGTTGTTGTACTGTGTTGAGAAACTTTGGCCTTACGGTTTCTTTTCCAAAGAAGAAGCAGCCTAATATGCCCTCTTCTCCGCCCCCTCCTCACTTGTATTTATTTACAGGATTGTCAATACTGAAATGATTGAATCTTACTGGCTGTTGGGATTAAGTTTTAAAAATGGTAACAATAGAAGTATTTTGAATTCAGATTTTGCAGAGGGAAACTTAATTTCGGGGTTTTGATTATTTAATAATGATTGTAAACTGTGAGCCTTGTGTATAGGTTACAGCCTTATGTGCAGTTCATAATGCCGGTCTAAGAGAAATCAAAAATGCTTATCTACTTGAAATCATACAATATACACCCGCACTCTTTGGCAACCTAACGTTAGCGTCGCGTTAACTATTTATATGCACATTTAAAATAGCTTCAACATAATGTATCGCATGCTTTCAGGTGAGAAATTGCCGCCATGTTAGATATCTAAATTCGGAGTGATTATATCATGCTGCAAAAAATCCTGTAAAGGTAATAGAACAAGTATGAGTCAAAAGAAAATGAGAAGCACCATCGGACTAGGGGGGAATATCTAAAAACCAAGGCAACCGGTAATGGACTTTAAAACCGACTGCACACAACTACATATGCACATTATTTGCACTTTCAAAACTTTATTCCGCACTTTGCCTTTTTGAATTAGGCAGATATTTCTTTCGTTCGAACTTTTCTTGGTGTCTCACTGTAATTTTGTGTAAGTATTTCCGAATCATAGAAAATGCCTAAAAGCAAAGATCGCCATTCAAGAGTTCAAGGACTGTATTAAGATGTCCACCTTAGCACACCTAAGATACCTTACAGAATTAAAATAAAAAAGCAAAGACCTGTCTTAGTGCAAATAACCGACATGGTCTAAGCAAGTTCATGTAACACGCGTTTGCGAACGCTCTTACCTTCTGTACCAGCTGGGTATGAACAGACAGAATGTCGTAGATGCTGGGCAAGTCTGCCCCACCATAACATAATTAATGACCCCAGTATTCGTCCTTCGCCCATCACGTCGTGGGGGCACTTGTGATGGTGGCAGTGTGAAGAAACTTAATTTTGGCATAACAAACTTCAGTTCTACAGTGAATGACCGATCTCAAGAAATGTTGGCTGAAATTTTGAAATGTGATTTCGATTAGGAAGGGATACTTAGGTGGGGTTGAAAGAATCACTATCATGGGACATAGTCCTTATATAGTGCGAACTTGGCAGGACGTCCGCTTTTGAATGCTTAACATTTTAATATTCTCTACAAACCTTACTTGTTAAAAAATGACTACGTAAGTAGTATGCATTTTTCACAATAATTTGCGATGGTCTTGGAAATTAAAATATATTTTCCAGAAACCTCGAACAAAATATGCTTTATTTCGGTCCTTTGGTGGAGAGCTACATAATGTTTATATTGTATACTCGAAAAAAGTAAACAACGAGGCTTTAAAAATGTTTTATAGTTCCCAATTAATTTGGAGCCTGATCAATCGTCCCATTAGCGCTAAGTGAGTTCAGTCTACAAGGTGCATGTATTCCCCGTAAAAAAACTCACATGTTCTTCTATGCCTTCAAAAAGATACTATATAGGATGCAAAAAAATTTTGCAATGGATGCGGACCATCTTGTACATTTCATGAGGAGCCATAGTAAACAGACGCATACTATGCTGTATGAATGGACATTACACGGTCTTGAAAAATCTCACAATTAGAAACTTTTTCAAGACCTAATTATACACCGCCTTCGAGCATAAAATATAACGACTACGCGATTCCATGTCAAACGACTGAATGAAGGCATATGTTTGTTAGTGGTTTCTATAAAATGTATTTTACTTTGCAAGACAATCGGACATCATTGTAAAAAGTACATGCTACTTAGATAGTTCGTTTTACCGAATACGCTTTCTACGGGAGATTTAAAAGCAGTGTATTTAAAAGCTGACGTCCTGCCGAGTCCAACCTATTATATAATTATGCCGTAAGAAAATCACTTTTGCAAACGCGCTTAAGTAATCCTTTCTAATTGAAAACGCATTTCGGACGTGCTCTCACTGTCTGAATACGGAAGCACAGTTATATTCAGATTTTGGAAAACCGTCTGCAGCTGCAGAACAGATCA
Source organism: Spirometra erinaceieuropaei (assembly GCA_902702965.1). Classification (NCBI taxonomy): domain Eukaryota; kingdom Metazoa; phylum Platyhelminthes; class Cestoda; order Diphyllobothriidea; family Diphyllobothriidae; genus Spirometra; species Spirometra erinaceieuropaei. The sequence continues at coordinate 1,892,729 of CACRXP010000026.1, forward strand.
AGAAATGAGCGGACCTAATTAACTACAACTTACAAAGAACTTTCGTTAAGTTTCAGAATAATTTACAAGATGAGTTTTTATCATAACATTCAGCATTGCTCCCGGCCAACTTAATGATTTCGAGCATTCAGACACTAGACCTCCCATTATAACTGCCTAACAGGTAAGTTTTCATCCACATCTGGACAAGATGATTATTTACCATAGTTAATAGTGGGTTACATATTTTGATCTGCATTTTGCAAGTACTTTCCATGAGGAGATCAGTGCATCCGCAACTCAGAAACCTAAGTCTGGACGTACAGTACTGCAATCGCATTACAGGGACAGACCACCGAATCCACTACGGACAAAGAAAAGTTCACAGTACAACGACGACTAAATAGGACGTCTAATTACTGTACACATAAGTAGGATTTCCATGTCTGAGTTATCAAGGGGACTATGAGTGGAGATAAACGGCAGGCCCTCTGCAGAATCGCGGGTACCCTATGCTCAGGGAATGTGGATTTTTAGTCTAAAATGAACAAAAAAACGGAACGTATTGATATCATGACCACTTTCCTTGAAATATTAAAATTTTTAACTCGCAAACAATATAGAGTAAGCTGAATCTGTTAAGAAAACAAATTTGACGAGTGCAACTACACCGTTGGGAAGTCCAGCTTTCTAACAATAAAAATCCAGAAAAAATACGCAGGAAAAAGGAAAAGGGTACGACAACACAAATTGGACATGCGAAGTAAAGGAAAAGAAATTAGTTTTGCCACATGATCACTTTGTTGGCACAGGTGAGATTTTTCTCGGCGTAGACAAGATACATTGGGAGAACTCAGTGTTCGAATTGACCATGCACGACCAAAGGCGCAGACAACCGTATTGGGGTTGTCTAAGTTGGAGAGAGGCGGAGACTTTCCCTTATTTTAAACAACACGGGTGTTTGGTCAAAAAGCAACCTTCCTATCTTATTTAGGTAAGTTTAATTCATAATAGTTACTCTGATAACAGATCACGAAAGCGTTTAAGCAGCACGCGCATTTTCGTCTTGACTAACGCCATTGGCGTTAAAGTTTCCCGTATCGGCTGAGGGTTAAAGTTAAGACTACAGTTGGTGTTTGAATTTGGGTTGTTGGGCTCGGATTATGGTTTAATTTAGGGTTGGAGCTACAGTTCGGGTTTTTAGTTTAAGGTTAGGACTTTAGGATTAAGATTGAAACTATGGTTAATGTTACAGAGTTCGGGTCGCGGTTGTGCTAAACATTTCCGTAAACTTTGTGGGTTCAGTGTCAGAGCTCAACGTAGGCACGATTGGCGGTAAGATTGCAGCTCACCACAGTCTCCAAAGAGGGTTATATATCGTACCCTGTCCTGACAAACATTTAAGCAAATGCTCGCATAACATGAATGTTAACTGCTTTTGAATTTGCCCAATGCACTTGCATTCACAAGTACATGCCGATCCCTAGAAACAAATTGGCGTGGCTTGCAGCGTTAAAGAACCTTTCGTCGCTCCAACTGGAATAGTCTTTTCAAAAACTAGCAAGCATTGGCTGAGAGGCCTATTGATTCCTCCGTGTGGTGTATCAAATTTGACTCTAGATTGTATCAAACATATTGCTGCCATTAAAAAGTATGACTATTGTGACACGTTTCTACAGAACTGGCTGTTCTGTTGGTTTCAATGCCAAATACTTTTTTGGATGGAAGTGCATCGAGTGAACTAAAAGGCGGATGATAATTGAACGAGTGGTAAATTTGTCTAAACGACTTTTAAACTTAAAACGCTATCTCCTTTCTTCCGCCATCAAGCATTGCCTTCGCAATAGACATTCGATTAACCCGAAAAAAATTAACAAATAATTATTCAGTAAAGAGGCCGGAGTACTGGGCTACATTAAGCTGGTCCGTCTGTGGAGGGTGAAATCCAAAAATTGAAAGCATGTAGACCGTATGGCAAAGCTGATTCTCCTGTTAGTCTTTTGGTTTACGATTCACATACAACTTTGTAGTTCGTAGTCTTTTGAGTGGTTTTCAGTCGCATATTTGAGTTACCTGTTCTGTCCTTATGATACTGCTATTTAGATGAGATTCAAGCCGTTTCTGGTTTTCCGCAGAAACGTGGTTCATTGGTGGGCAGATCATGTGTGTGGCGCGCGTAGGTCGACACATGGTGCACATCGTTACTCGCGACGGACAAACTGTCGTGCATCGTGAATAAGGTAAGGCCTGATGCGAAGGAAGGTGAACTCTTTAGGTAGTTCATTGGCTGATCCAACGCATGGCACGAATTCATTTGCTAATAGGTCTTTACTGTGGGTGTAAACTAAATTTCTTCAGACAAATGCAGACTAGCGAAAATGGTTGTTGAAATAAATGATGGAATTTTCGGTAGTTTAAAAATGCAAACCGAGGTCTTTTTGGCAAATAGACTAAATTGCTGTCCTTCTCATATTTGACCGGTTATATCACTTAATTAATCTGGCTTTTATCTTTCTGCAGGAAATATCTTGAAAAGCAGAAAGCAGAAGTTTCAGATGGCCACTACGTTGCGAAATGATTCGGTCACCTTCAGTGCAAAAAAGTAGGAAAGGTAACAAACTACAATGTGGGTGCGTATAAACAGGTTTCGGTATGGTTAGACGACCGCTTATGACGGATTGTCCCTTGTGCCCCATGGTGACCACGCATGAATAAGTTTATAGTGAGGGGAGACTTGCGAAGCGTCTACAATACTCCTTCCTCGCTGACCGACCGTCGTTCGGCGGCAGGGCAATTTCGGGCACACTGGCTGATGGAGTTAGATAGCTCATCCACACTAGTCACGCAGGATTTGGCCCCACAGACTTATGTTAGGATTTCATAGGAAAAAGGGTAAAGCGCACAGGCCCCATCTAAGTGGAATTGCCGTAGCAGTTGCAATAAGAAGGAGCCACTGGAGCTTAACTTTCACTTCTCGATACAATCTCTCAGCATGCGAATACCGCACCGGCTAGGAGGACCGCGTTATCCCATAAGCAGGCAGGCTTCTAAGCCACCAGAGCAATTGCGTTGTGTCTGAACCATGCTTGTCTAAACTGGTTAATCGAAGCACTCAAATGACAAAAGAGACCGAACAGATTCAGATGCGTTTTTGCTTGCGTCCCTATATGACAGGAACACAATGGAGGTCGTCGGTACTCTTCTCACACTACTGATAGTGACAGGTCGACCGACGTTTCCAATGATACTCACCGTGTGCGAATCTGCAGGTTGAGTGCACGACGGTGACTGTTGATGAAAAACTGTACAGTGATAGCAGCTTTACGCAGCATCCACCGCGCCCTCTCCTCACAAGCCCAACTTGCGCCGGGTGGCAAGACAGAGTCAGGACGATTGATGATGGGATCGGGCTCTGATAGCTGGCAGGGCGCAAACTCCCGCCTAGTCCTGCTACCACATCCCCCGGTCTGCCTCAAAATAAAATGGTACCGAACAGATTCAGATCAGTTTTCGCATGCGCCCATACATGTCAGGAACACATCTGGGATCGTCAGTAATCTTCTCACACTTCTGACTGTAACAGATCAACCGTCGTTTCTGATGAAGTTCAACGCGTGCGAAACTGTCGAGTGGGCGCCCGACGGTGACTGTCAGTGAATAAGTGATAACAGATGTGCGCGTCACCCATTGCACCTTCTCCTCGCAAACTCACCTGCGCTGTTTGACAACGTCTGGACGAATGAAAATGAGATTGGGCTCAGATAACCGGCACGGCGTAAACTCACGCCTCGTCCTGTCACCGCACTCCCTGGTCTGCGCACAAACGACCGCAAATTCACTCATCAATAAATGGAAGGGCGAGTTAGATCCCAGCTAGTTGGCACGGCCGCGAAGCCCGCATTAGGATGGAACCATTGCAGTCTGACACTCCTTACACTGATAGCGCTAAGTTCTTAAATTCATAGATATTTTGCGATTAAATTCGCGTCGTAGCTCAAGTAGTTAGAGCGTTGGCTGTACTAAAGCCTTCCCCTTACTGCCTAGGTTCGAATCCCACTTAGGTGCCAAGTTTTCACAATTTGGTCAATATGAAGTTTTCAAATGCTTACTGGGACCTCACGAACTATTTCTATGAAATGACGCAGTATACAATCATACATCTTGCTCCGAAGTGGCCAAGTTTCGTGTGAGATATGCGAATTGGTTAGTTTGCGTTTGTCCACACCAGGACTAAATTAAAGCGGAAAACGCCCATACTAATCACCATGGGCAGTTTAGGTATCTATAGTATGCCCGCGCGTAAGTAGGGAAATCAAAATGGAAGCAGCGCGTCGCCTGGTTGCTAAGCAACCATCAAGCCTGTTGTAAATAGCGGGCCGGAAATCTCAGCGATTAAGTTGTTAAAACGCGCTCTGCGGTTAAATTATCGTGCCAAGCGCAAGCGGATATGGTTACTTCGCGGCAGTCGACGGCTTACACAACAACGGCACAGAAGCCCCATCGAACCTCTCAATGTCTGCATGATTTCATATCGAATGAGGCTGGTTGACCACTATATAAATAAGATCCTTTTTCCTAAAGTTCACTAAGAGAGCGCTTTTAAATGCTGGTTTAAAAGCATTTGAATAAGGTAAATGTGTCTAAGTCGACTTCCTGTTTTGCACAACTAGTCGTTTTCACAGAAAGAATCCGTTGTCATCAACGTCCCCTATCTAACTGCAAAGTCTGCGTTTGCTTCAGGATCTCCGCTTCGCTTGGTCTAATCTCATTTCAAAGGAGGTTGACGGCACAGAAATTAAAGTGCCTTAAAACGGTCAGTAAGCTGAGAATATTATATAGTTAAGCATCATCGTTAACTTATAATTACCAGTAAGTGAACTGCTCTCACAACTTTGTGATATCAACCACGATGTTCCAGATTGTCGATGCGTCTACTGGGAATGCGGAAAAAAGCACCTTATTGACATGAAAATTTGTCCTTTGAAAGAGTCCCCTAGGTGAACCTAAATAGATGGTTTTAAAGGCGAAGTACAACCGGTTCATTTAAAACAGTATTTTAGCAGCACGTTTATTCTGCGGAATATTCAACGGGCAAAAAGTATGATATGGCAAATTGCTCCAATTTCTAAAACCAATACCCCTTCAGTTTATAATTCTCGTTAATTTCGACATTGTCGTGCGTTCACCAACAGCGTACACGATTTATCAAACCCTCCTTGAATCGGGGTTTGTGCGAGAGTCCGGTGACCAAGGCTGAAGCATTCGCCGTCACTCGTGGTCTATCTTCAAGAAAGGGGAGTTCGAAAAGGCAGATTAAATCTGGGCTAGTTTTCCTGCACATCACAAATGCCGCGATCTATTGTGCAATGATCAAGAGCTCCGTGCAGATACAATGCAGATGAACGAATCAAGGGACTGCTGAAGTAAATAGATTCTCGAATGGGACTGGCTAGCCCCCATATAAATAAGATACTTTTTCCTAAAGTTCATTAAGATACCGCTTTAAAATACTGGTTTGGAAACATATGAATAAGTTAAATGTGTTTAAGTCGACTTTCTGCATTGGATAATTAGTCGTTTTCACAGGGAAAATTCCTTGTCGTCAACGTCCCCTAGCTAACTGCAAAGTCCGCGCCTGCTTCAGGAGTTCCATTTCGCTTGGGCTGATCTCACTTAAATGAAGGTTAGCGACCCAGAAAGTGCAGTGTCATAAAAAAGTCAATACGCTGAGCACCTTAAATAATGCCATTCCATTGTTCACTTATAGCTACCGGTAGGTAAACTGCACTCGCAACGTATTGATGCCAAACACGATGTGCAGATTGTCAGTGACGTGACTGGGAAGCCTGGAGAAAGCACCTTATTGGAGGTGAATAGTGGTCACTTAAATAGATATTTAGGTAGGTAAATTAAATCCTATTCACCTAAAACAGTAATTAGAAATCACCTGTAGCTTGCGGAGCATTCAACAGAACGAGACTCTTGTCATGGCATATCGTGCAAATTTCCAAAGTCAGCACACCCTCACATTCAACATTGTGCTACGCTCTCCGACAGCGTTTATGCCCTATCAGTTACTCCTTGAACGGGAGCTTACGCAAAACGTACGGTGACCAAGGCTGACTTATTTGCCGTCACTCTTGATTTATCTTTGCGAGAAGGGAGTTTGGAAGGGCAGATTCAGTTTGAACTAGTTTTGCCGCACAACATGAATGCCTCCATCTTCTGTGCAATGAGTTAGACCTCTGTGCAGGTGCAATGCTAATGGGCATGTCAAGGTACCGTTGAAGTAAATAACTTGTTAAGAGCCGATAAGTTCTAGTTACAAGCTGTGTTTTCCTGTCGGGTCTGGGCGGAATTGAGAAACGTAGGTTGTTCATTACTGACAGAGGCTGAGTCTATTTACTTGGGGAGTTCCAGTTTATGCTTGTAGTACAGAACGCACTTAAATCAAAGTGCCTTGAGGTTGTTCTACGCAGCATCCAATTCTACGTGTCGATTGATGCATGAGTCATCAGAATGAAATGGCGGCCTTTCTTAGACGGACAGACACCTGCAATGCGAGTTTTGTCCCAGGCGCTTTTGTGTCCAGTTTCCAGCGTATGCATGGCAACCTGGGATTAATGGTCTCGCATTTTCATGGTCCGTTCATGTTCATGTAGCCGTGTAGGGGCCAATTTCCCAGTTTGACCACAGCAAACCGCATCACAGATGTCGCATGGTATTTTATAGACGACTTCTTTCTTATTTAAATAGCTATCTATATCCACAGGGTATACAAGCTAGTTACGCAGTGTAGTCGTCGGCATGTTTAGATGTTAACAGTTTCGCATATTTACTTTACGTGTGAAGACGACTTGGGGAACCAAAGTTGAAAATTTACAATAAATCTGCTTATCGTTCCCAAAGAACTTACTTCTTCCGAAATATATATAGGCATAGATTAATGGAATAACCAAAAAAGTATGCACTCTAAAGTAGTGTATTCAATGGAGACATATTTGACTGTAAAAAGAGTTTTACTTATAAATTGTAAATGTGGTTACACGACCCATTGTCAGACGAAATCAAACCGCGCGTTGGAATTGTCGCACTGTTATTTGAGGGCGTAGACAGAGAGATAAGCTAAGGGCCATTCGAGAAGTGTTTTCATCGTATTTTGTTGGGACATGGTGTTGAGAAGAAGTGCTGGGTGTCTCACCAATCGTTTATATGGAAGTAAGTCGTCCCGTTGTGCCTTGTCAGCTCTCTCTTGCTCTCTGGCCCAACCAGCAACTGTATGACCGGCTAACGACGGCCAATAAACCAGAAGTGCCCATTCTCTTCTTCCTTATCTTTTTCGGTAATAACATTCTGCCTATATCATATGCCGCTGGTTGGCTGCTAGTTTTGCTTGATAGAGAGTCCGTATGGCACAACGCGGCAAGTGAGTTCCGCAAAAACGATCGTTTAGCGGCCCTCTAATGTCCTACATTCATTATGGGAACCAACTGGATAGTAAACCCGTGGCTCAGTGGTTAGAGTCGTTATACTTCTAACTAAGAGGTCGCAGGACTGCGCCCCAGGCTATTTCGATATCCGTTGTTTTTTTTAGTAGTGTTCGTCTGCCCGTCTTAAGTGCCGCTCTGTGGCTAATGGGCGATCTCTTAAGATAACGCCAAGGCACAACTAGACGAGTGAGTTAGGCAAAAAGATCAGGGAGCAACCCTCTACGATATACATAAATTCAGTGGCCAAACTTAAAAAAATACAATCAAAACTTCTAAAATACGTTTCTGGTTGGGAAGTATAGTTCAGGTAAGACTGTAGCATGGCTAGTAGTGCCGAGCATACAACTATATTTTCAAATACCCAGTTGCGAATTTTTGTAAGAACAGCTGTTCGGTCGCCTATAGAAGCCGCACTCGCTAAAACTACCGCTTGTGCAGTAAAAATCGTTCACTTTCTCTTTGAAACTCTTTTGAATTTAAATGAATTTAACAAAAAACTTTTAAAAACTACTCTTTAAAACAAGTTAGCAAAAAACGATTTCTTACGTAAATAATATATAAGAAATAGTCGGTATTGCGTTTCCAAAGATTATTTATCACCAGGTGCTTATGATCCCGTGGTATAAATTCTTGCAGCAACGTATATGTTTGTCTATAAATGCCCGACAAGAAGTCCACAAAATAATCCGCATACACTACAAACTTTCCAAACCACGCACAGTATCTTTTTAAAGGCATATAGAACTGCATGATTTTCTAAGTAGAAAGTATACGGCTTGTGGGCCGAAATCGCTAGATGCAAATGAAACTACATATGGGAATTAAAATGCTTCGCAATTTAAAACGGTTTTTTTCAAACTGCAACGAACACTTTCCTAGAGGATAACGTTTGGAGAAGACGTGAGTTGCTACCACATAAATACAAGAAATAGTGCTTTTTGCGTCTTTTCTCTTAAATAAATCTAAATCTATATGAGCATACTAACTCAATAGGAGGAATTAATACCATAAAAATATTCGTTCTCTACCCGGTGCGGTCTTAGCGAAAAGTCAAAAATATGTTCAACCAATCACCGACATCCTGGCAAGTTTGTAATATTATGGGATCACGATCAACAATAAGCAGTCTTATTTCCCTACTTAAGTAATCTTTCCTAGTCGAAAACCCACTTCATAATTTCTGTTATTACTTAGTAAGGGTGGCCAGTGCCAAAGAGTGAGTGTTTAAAAAAACAAGAAAAAGTAATAATCCCTTTTAAGTCAAGGATTTTTGGTAACGAGTTGATGTTTCGGCCAAGTTTACAAGACATGTGCATAGGACTAACTTACTGGCCTGGTTAAGGATGAACGAGAAGTGCTGTCTGAACCTGACTGCAGATGAATCTATTTACTTGAAAAACCCAGTTGCTATTTATAGGACAAAATTTCTACATATCACAGCTGTTATACTAACTCGCACTGCTAGCCGATATTCGCATGTGAATCAGCAGTGGACGTTCTAACCGGCGATACCCAATGAAAGGTGACAGGTCTGACTGGTGTTTATGTTAATTACGTAAGTTTGCAAGTATATTTTACGATTTTAAATGGGAATATTACGTTAGTTATTTGACCTTCATGTTCAGTAGTTTGAGTACTTATATTTGTAGGAGTGTCGAACTTATCATTTACCCACCAGACTACTCCGCAACCGATTATTTTCGAGTGATTTCGCGCTACAGATAAGAAGGATAAGAGGAAAATAAGAGTATTAATAAAATGAATACAATTTTATGACTTTCGGTAATAATCGAAATGCATATATATGCCTCATTTATATAGTCTGGGTAACAGGTTATCCAGGGTCTCCCTGCAAATCTGCCATGACGCTCGAATAGATGCACTTTTAGTCACTTATTAAGCGTTACCGAAGGAAGCTGGTTCTTGTGACCAAGGGAGGGAAAGTACGACGAGTGACCCGGGTGAGAAGTGGTTTTCATTGAGTATCGAATTTGCTAAAGATCCGCCTAAGATAAGTAGTCCCACAGTAAGCAGTTTTCAGGGAATTATTGCACGGCTTTAACATCCAAGTGGTTGTATATTTGACAGAAAAAAATTCGAAATGTCATCATTGTTCAAAAGTGGGTATTAAGCACTAGTGTTAGGTCTGCAATATCAAGAGATAAAGCCGAAAAATAACAAAATCTTTGTTAAATTCACAGTATTTTAGGTTGCTGTGTCGGAATACGAGATTTCGTCGAATTTAAAGATGACCTTTTTCTTATCAGTGCAGTCTAAGAGCAGTGAGTGACTGGTTGAGGCAATAAAGGTATACGTATACATGGCTGGGAGACACTATTCTGCGTAGATATATACATATATGACTGGCTGATGATGGCTAATAAGCGAGAAATGGTCATTCTGGTTTCCCTTATCTATTTTAGCGTCATCGTCATCATCACCTTATGTGCTTTTACCACTAGTCGCTAGGCGACTGCCTGCCAGGGTTCTAGTATGAGCCCCAAGGCACAACGGAACGGGCATGTTCCGTAACTTGATCGATGAAGGCCCATCTGTTATAATATATCTGTGTATTGGAACGCAGGCATCCCGAGAAATATAATTTGAAATTAAGTACGTTCTTTGGGAAAAAGGTGAAAAGTTTATTGAGTATATTTTTGGCGTCAGTTCCCCGTGTCGTCGTCAGACCTGAGTAAATATACAGGAAAACAATTAACATTTCAAGCGTGCTACAAAATCAATGCCCATCGGGTGCTTCAGCCAGTAAGCGGCCGTCGTGTGCGTCAGTCCGTATTGATGGGTTTTCGTCTCCTCCACTTTTCCCTGGGATTTTTCTACGTGGAATCTAACTCGATATGCCTGTTGATGCATGTTTCATTGCAGTGGATGCCTTCAAGAAACTATCGGCCTTTTTAAATGGGTAAACGGAGGGAGTAATTAAGGCGATTTGTGGGGAGGGTGATTCAGTTATCGAACACTCCTTACTTGTTACTGAACACATCATCGAAAGTAGATGAAAAAGCTTATACCTTGTAAAATAAGTCGTTTTATCTCGCCCTTTTTTGACGTTCTGTTCTCCCCTAAGCTCTCCTCTGGGTCGCATAAAATATCCGGCAGCTTTGTGTGGTGCTAGTATATCGATCCTGCCGTTTGTAAACCTCAGATTTCCAGGTTTCGTCTTTCTCTTTCGTTACTTCGATTGTGAGTCGGCTGCTTATTAATGTATTGTCAAAGCCGAACCAACAATTATTTTCTAGACTGTGCATGGCAGGATGCTGTTGCGCACCTTTTCGCATTCTAACTAAGAATGATTGTTCACACGCGCTTTCTTAGCCATTGTAGGTTATGCCGCAGTAGTTAGTCTTGCAGTTCAGACACTGAACGCGGTAAACAAATGAAGTGTTCTCAGGTTGTAGCCCACATTTGGTCTGGAAGAGTAAGTGGCCGATAGTGGCGTACAGCAGGTCTCTAGGTCCAACGTTAAAAGCTCCCGACACGCGTTCAGTGGCTGCAGAGACGGCCTTCAAGTAGGACAAGACACGCAAGCGTTCTGGCCTTTTGTATTGTCCGCCTCCACAATTGTGCTGCCCTAAGGCAAGCAGTTGTTTATGAAGATATGCTGTGTCTTTTGGGGAGGAGGTGCCATATTGACGTGCGGTTTTATTGTTTTCATCTCTGTGTTGGTGAGGAGAAAGAATGTCCAAACGCAAGTACGTTGATGCAACATGTTGCTGACGCAGTGGACATTTTCATCGCGTTTCTGAAGACTTCTGCCTTTATTTTCCGTCAACTTCACATTGGGTAAGGGGATTTCGCTGCCCTTTTCTTTCCACATTTTGAAATGAATTGGGGGAAAAATGAGTTCAAGTGTGTTTTGCACTTCTGTTTGCCGTCTTCGCCATGCATAACAAAGGTTTCTTCCGCGTCCAGAATCGTAAATTGCCAACTCTTTAGAGACGGCATTGTAAAAAACGCCGGAGATCTGAAATTCCGTGTTTATCCGTACACATAGCCGTCAGACGCGAAGTACGCGCTTATGTAGCACTGCAGTATTCCCACTGCTGTTTCCCTTGTAAAAGCCTTTCCCTTTTATTCGCTCTCCAACAGGTTCCTGGCGGCTTAAGGACCAATTATTTGGGGATGGGATTGAACAAAGAGACTAACCCCAAGGGTACCATTATTCCGTCGGGTACGACTGCGACCCATCAGCGATTTTCGTAGACGTACAGTGAGGATACGACTACGTGTACTCGGTTTTCCGTTGCCTGTTAAGGCATTTGCACGTCTCGTAGTTAGGTATGCTTTCTGGTTATCCGACCAACCGTTGGCAACTTTAAAATAACGTGTTTTTGTAAACTGTTGAAAAATTTTCTGTTGCCCGGTAAAATCCGACGGGGATAAGAAGCAAAAAAGGTGAAATCTGCGCCATGTCTTTCGTGATGGGCGTCGTCGAAGACACTGAGCATATACTCAAACTATTACTAGAAGCCGTTATCTAGGTCTTTTTTATTTAGTTTACGGGCCGCGCTGAGATCAAAACTTGCCAGAATTCCTGCGGTCTTCACTGGAACACTCTTCACGTAACTACTCAGATGCCAGAGCCCCATGTATTCCCCGTCCGACTGCTCAATGGGAGCCTTTCGGAAACAACTGCAAATGACAAAATTTGGCAAACCATTCGTTTTTGATAGGGATTGTTAATAATTCGATTCCAAATCCTTCGCCTCGTCTGTTTTCGTCTCCACAAGCCGTTTTAAATCAATAGGAGAAAGTTTGCGACCAGCAGCGTTGCGCATACTGAAGTAAAGAATGTAGTTAGTATTAATTGCACTAAGGTAAACCGCCGACTTTTAAAACGTGCACGTCAAGTGGAGGTTGCCTTATTTCTCCTGCGGCAAAATGACTTTGATTAAAAGGAAAGTATACAGCTTATAGGTTAAAAAAGCCCGAAACGAAAATGCAACACCGGTTCAGGTTAAACATTACTCGGGGATCTACACACTATCTCATAGGCAGCAGCCCCCATTTCCTCGAGTATTAAGCTAGAAGAACCTACAGTTTATCACCAAATCAGCCCAAAGAATCAAAGTTTCATACGATTTTCCCATAGAATATTTTAAAACTTATAAGTTATGTGTAGAGGCTGAAACAGTTTTGGCGGAAAACCTTGAACGGTTGCTTTAAAAATAAAGCGATTCCCTCTTTCTTTATCCTCCCATGCACGCTCATTAGCTGTGAAGTAAACTTCGCACTGCAAGCTGAAGAGGAATCTTGTTTTCTTGTTCCAGTGTTTTGTCTGTTCCTCTAAGAAGACATTTACGCTAGGAGTCACATGACCATCGTCTTAGCTGAATGCCTGTCACGTGGCAATTGTGTACGCAACAGGCATAATTTCTTTGTGCGAAAGCTTGGTCAACAAAATCAGATAGTGCGAAATTTGGACTTTGTAACGTAAATTGCCCGAATGATATTTTAAGGGCAAAGTAGTTGGATGTCTACTCTATACTCTCATGCCGCTCAACGAGATTGCGACAGGATTGAGGAATATGGTCGAGTGCTCCAACCATTTGTTTATTTTTCCAAATTTCTGTAGAAGTCCATCCCTGGAGACAACGGCAGCAACAGAAAAAGCAAAAGCTGTAGAGGGTATTATATACGATCATTGACGCAAGTCTGCAGGTGACCGCGCAGCACTCTGTATGTCGGCGCCAGATCGATACGCCGATCGACGGAGTTCCAATACTTAATCCTATCTTCAGTCGATTCTCGGCTGGTCTTGCTTCCCGCGTTGGTAATTGCTTAGGTGATAGCTAGGGTGTAATCATGACTCGTTTTGAAAATGATTTGTCATTCCAGAAGCCAGCTTATGTCCAAGTATATGCAATCCGAGCATATGTTCATTCCTACCTGTGCAATTACAAGGACAGTTTAGGCAGAGAATACGATAAACCACACCTGACTGCTCAACATGGTAGCCTTTTTTGTCAACACAATGTAATTCCTCAATGAACCAGATTGTTCAAGGTCTTTCGTTTGTGAGATGTTGGGCTCTTGCTCGCATAATGTTGAGTGACTACCGCGTACGTTTCTCTGTGGTAAACAAACGTGTAAAATGTTTTTTTAGTTTTTTGCTGCACGAGAACATTTAGAAACAAGGGTTGAATCTTTTCCAGTTGATCTTTTTAACGACAACAAATGCGTTTTCTGCATATCATAGCCATAACCTGGGATCATTTTCTGAAGACATGCCACATTATAGTCCACACACTGCCACCTCGCCGTAAAATGCAGGTAGAGGCAACCCCAACTCGAGTCCCCTTGAATCGTTGATGGTATAGATGTTCGGAAGAAAAATCGGTCTGTAAATAAACATCTATGGGTTCAAGAAAAACAGCTGCTGGAACATCCGCGTCCTAGAACTGTAGAGGTTCGTCTGAACACTGAATTTATGTGTTCATCGAAAATAAATGAAACACTTAAACTATCAAAGACGTCCGTTTTATCAAGTGAGAATTGCATAAGCTCACAAAAAACACCTTTAGGAATGCTGCATGTTAGTGTGACTTGGGGCTATGCACACGGTGTTTAGCCTTTCATGATGTCACACGAATGACCACCTGCGAATGGTCACTGCCAGTTTTGAAAATATAAAACATTACTTGCCGTGTCGTCCAGCTTCAGTAGAGAACTTTTTCAGAAATAAAACGAGAAAAACCTTAATCTTAGCAAAATATTAAGATTTCTACGGGCTTTCTGCCATCCATTCACAATCGAAAAAGGGAGTATAAAAGCAATCGAAATCAGTGTAAATGGCCGCAATATATACAGAAATGCATGTAGGTATGTTTCTTGAATGACAATGTTGGTATTATTTAGGAGCGTAAACGAAACGGCTAAAAATGTCAGATTTTTCTTAGCCTCACCGTGGAAAAATGCACAGTGCACAGAGATCCGTCAACAACGTGCAGTGTTAAAGCACGTCTCAAAAAGGTAACTTATCATAATAATTTTCTGATTGATTGAGTGCATATTCTTCCATGATTTTCGTAGTGGACGACAATTTTATTCAAAAAAGAAGTTTCATGTCCGAATGGGTTTTTTATGAACGAGAACGTCCAAGCACTCACAGATTCGGTAAATGCCGTCAAGAAGAATCTTGTTTTTAAGTTCTTAATAGACACCTGATACAACGTGTCCGTATCGGGGTAAAACGCTGAAAATCATAAATAATTCAGCGACGTCTAAAGGAAAATATGAATCTGAAGCTAACTCACAACAAGCAAGTGTTGAAATTAGTTTAACATAAAAAAAACGTTCTCTCCACAAACTCAAAGTGGTTTGTCTACAATCACGCTGGTCAGTTCGATTTAAATTTATTAAGCTACCATCGACCTGGCAGCATAATGTTCTATACGATTCCATCAATGGTAAAATCAAGCAAAATCCCGTTTCTGTTGTTGAACCGCAGCCCGGTGAACTCAAATGAGTCAAGAATATCAAAAACCCTTAAAGGACTCTATTGGAATCTATTATTCAGAATGCACCCAGATGACAATTCGCTTAATCAGAAGTTATGCGAATTCATAAAGGAAATGTTTATGTAAACCGCAAGAAAATACCATTTTTAAACGTTATTTGTTAACATTTGCATATTTGTTACGTATGTTACTTGCGAAGACAGTCTTTACATCCAAAAACGAAATTTATTAAATTAAAATTAGATTTAAAAAATTAAAAATTAAAATTACAAAATTTAAACAAATAAAATTTTAAAAATAAATTTATTGAATTTATTATTACAACCTTTTTTAATTTTTTTGGGATTTGGCTCCTTTTTATGAAATATCGGCATTCTGAAGCAACGGAACGCTGCCTTCAATATTGCTTTTTGGTTTTAGACTGTTTCAATATTGTACTCAGTTAATACAGATATTTGATCCATGAATTGGCGTCGGTTTGTGAGTCATTGGCAATTATTCGTAAGTTTCGACACAAAGCGTAAGTGCTCCAAGAATAGGTGAAAACCCCATATCATCAAAGAGATCAATTTCACAAAGAGGGAGTTGGCATACGCTTTCAGCGAAACAAACGGTGTTAATCCTTACGACCGCAACAAGGTATATATTCATATTCAATTTACTTTGGAATTTCGGTTCATATTTTGTGCTGCACGACCAATACTGTGCTTTTCCAATAAAACTGTCCAAAGTAGTTAATCTTAACGTGATCACAAAACGAATTGAGTAGAATACTCGAGGGAAATGAAATCTTCGAGAAAGGAATATGGGTTCGTGCGATCAAATTTAACACATAACAATGGGATGTTCATAGGACAACGAATAAAGCAAAATTGCAAAAAAATAGTGGGCTAGGCGTATAACACAGAATGTGACCGATTTCATGAAATGTAAGAGGAAATTTTAAAATTCGTTTTCGATTATGGGGAACACGTTCCTGGGCTTCTAATACTGGCTATATTTCGGCATAATCCTGTGATACTTTGGTCCCGCCAAAATTTCGGTTTTTAAAAGCACTTGTTCTGTATTTTCTGTTATAGCCGAAATGGCTATAAATGACCACTTAATTTGTGTCCTTTTTCACATGAATTTTTTATGATACTACTAATTTAGATACGTTTTACAGAAAAACGCGCAAAAAATATGTTTTCCTTTACTTATTCGTTAGCGAATCATGTCATTCCCATACTTTATACTTAAAGGAAGTGTATGCTTAGAATTTAGGAAAACCGTTAATAACGAGATTTTTCAGGTCCATGCAAGGCCTTTTTACGCAACATCGTATCCATCCGTTTATCAATATTCGTCATGTAATATACAGCATATTCGGCATCCATTATAAAATATTACGACTACTACATGGCATCGTCTTAATGACATAGGGAGACATAAAATTTTCCGTGTGCAGAAGGTATTAACCTTGAAGACTGAAATCACTAAGCGCTAATGTAAGGGTTCGTCTGATTCAGAATTATGCGGGAATACGAAAACGTTTTTGAAACCTAAGTGTGCACCTATTTTGAGTATCAGATACAAAGGACGGGATGATTCGCTACCAAGTGAGTAAATAAAGGCATATTTTCGGTGTGACTTTTAGAAAGTATATTTAAATTCATATAGACATCAAAAATCGATAGGAAACATACACATTATTTAGGCGGTTATTGTTTTCCGGATGCGGTTTTAATAGAAAGTGAAGGAAAAGGCCATACAAAATCAGCATTCTTAGCAGTCTGAAATATTCTAGAATTATGCCGCATAGTAGTCAGCACTTCCATTCCACCAAAGTAATCCTTCCTAATCAAAAACGCCTTTCAGAAATTCAGCTACTATTTCATGAGCTTAGTTATTAACTGAATAGACAGCCAGGCATATTCTGTCGTCGATTCCGTCTTAAAAATGCGAAACGTTAACTGCCAAAAGTCATCAGAGTGTGAAAAAAAGGAGTTAGCAGCATTCACACCTGTTACAAATAGCGACGGTGACTACTCCCGCACATCTTTTGGGCATTTTCTGTCATCCATGAACGATAAATTGAGCAAATAGTAAATGCGAGTTATTAAAAGAGGGCATCGTCACGTGGTCTGTAAAAACGTAAAAAATTTGTTGATAAAAACGATAGGAACCTGCAGATTATTTAGCGGCTGGCACCCGAATGCTGCTTCACGCTTGCAACGGCTTTTTTGTCACCGACAATGGGGCGGGCACGGACTGATCAAAACACGCCGAAGGGGCCACGAAACTGAAATATTGACTGCAATCTACAACTGCTGGCATCATTGAAAGTAGTGTGTAATCCATCCCCAACGTGTTTTTGTAGTTTATGTTTTTCAAAAAACGCTATCCCTGTCTGCTGGTGGCTTGGTAATTACAGGTTTAGATAAGTGGAGAAACATCAGAAAACAGCTAGTCGGCAAATATAACGAGAGGGAAAAATGGCCGCTCTCTTCCATGATTGGTGAAATATGGCTTTTTATAAGTATTCTTTGAAAACTATCCATCCCCAACGCCCAGACAAGCACAACTTAATACATGACTTGTTAAAGCGAGAAAGCCTTCCCTCTTGAGCTTGCTTTAAAAAAACTCACATCTACTTGCGAAGCCGACTTATAAATGTTTCAAATTAACCGAAGTTTTCTTTTTTAATCCTTTTTAATGCCGACTTCTTTCCGCTAGAAAAGCAACGATAAAATGTTTCTGTCTAAGAGCATGCCTAAGCGGTTTGCTCAATGACACACAACACATTTTGTTTTCGTCCTATCTTACTGTTACATTTCGTAAAAAGGAAGCGCACAGTGCTCTTTTTTTAATATTTCTTAGAAGAAAACTATGTGGTTATCTGGAGAGCTGATGTTACTTTGAAAAAAGACAACCTTAAAAATTCAGACTAAGGTTAATACCATTGCTAGCTTTATCGCCAACATGACTCTGATTAGTTTCTATGGGTTGTAAAGGAACAGAGGAATTTTTATATTTAGAAAATGACGCTAGAGGGAGACTTATTTGTCTTAAATATTCACATTACAGCACAACCTAAGTGCCCTTTTAAAGTAAAAGAGAATTTGAGAATTCTTATTAATATTCTTTGCAAATCATCAAATGCTTGCATGCCCCTCTATCTAATGCCTGCTGTGAATTCTGTGCTGCGTAAACTGTCTTCTAAGTATATTTATAAAAAGACTAGAGTTATAGGCCTGCCGAAGTTATAAAGTATTTTTTCGAAATTGACTCGCACAATACGTTTTTAGCAGAATGCCAGCAGGTGTTCAATTAACATTATGTTGTGCATGTTAGTCTTTTTGCAAAAATAAAACCTACCTAGATTTTAGCATTATAAACAGTCGCAGATAGTAGCAGTAAATGCAGTCATTTTCAGGAGAATCAAAGGCAATGTTTAAATTTATCAGCGTAACTGTAGTCAACACCATAATACAAGCTCTGGTAATGTTAACATGCTGGTTTTTAGTAACATGCAGGCCAGTTTAGTCTCTTTGACTCTGTCTTGGCACTGGGTTCGAGTAGACAAGCGAGAAAATGACTCGGTAGATACAACTCAAGGCTACTATTAATAGCAACCAATTAAGGCCAAATTTCACGCCATGAGGCACACAATGGACATCTTTATTACGACAGCCGAACTGTCAGATTTATTTTCGGCCTCACCGAATTACCCAATTTTTATCTGAATGCGTGGATATTCTGTACGTGTTGCCAACTTCTTCAGGTTTTAAATCGAATAGACTTCATTGGCGGCAAAGGTGGAACTTAAAATTCAACTTTCCAGCAGCCACAAGCAGACAGTTTCTGAATTTCTATTTCGTAACTGATTTGCCCCATAGATTTTGTTGGAATGTGGTGATATGTTATCAGTTGCTATACCAGATCTGTCTGCTGTACGCTGTCTCCCAGATAAATTCATATTGACACTACGAATAGATTTAACGGTATCAAGCATATCTAACGCTTAAATGATCGCACTTTATGCAGATGGCTCTTTTGAAATCGCCCCCTTCGATCTACGTTTTGTAACCCGTAGTAAGCAGATATATCAGTTCCTTACACTATGTTGTGGTAGATAAATAACAAAATGAAGCATAGAAATGCATAAAATAACCACAATTCTCTCCGAATTTGTCTGTTTCACCCTCATTTTGCTGAGAATGACTAGCTGACGAGGTTTGATAAGACGAAAATAACCAAAATCGGCTTTATCGGTATTTATTCTGCATTTATTTCTTTCCCTGTGCGACAGCTTTTGAAGGCGCTACGGCACAAGCAAGCTCCATCCTGTAGCCAGATCACTGGATGATCTTTTGTGATCCGGAGCGATGTTTGCTTACGGTCTGATCCGTCGGATTTTAATCTGAGCATCTTTCGGTGATCTAACCTAGATCGAGGGAGAGACAAAAATAGGCGTTATATTTACCTTACTGTCGTTTACCCAGAGATCACTGCATGCCCAGTGCACAGGCGATTGCCTGTATAGGGCTGTGAGTCAAAACGGCGTTGTGACATGGCGAACGCCGTTCGCTCTGAGTTAATGTTTCTTTCACATCATTACTCCCTCCCCTCCTCAGACGCCATAGCCTTCACTTTGATTTCCGTGATGTTAACTCTGAGCCAGTCAGGAATGGCGACCTTAGCTTTACTACATTCCCAAAAAACCATCGCGAACTTTTACGGCTGATGGTATGGATTCGTGAACCGACTAATCCAGGCTTGACGCCATCCGGGGATATAGGAGAAGTCACATAGTTCCACATTGACACTCGACGCAGATAAAAAGGATGTCGTTCCCAACATTAAAGAACACATTGAATGCGATGCTTTTGGAAAAAAACGACTAATTCCCCGGAAAGCAAGACTTCTCCTCACTGATGCAAGCGAAAACTTACTCATCTGACGTTAAATGCGTAGACTAAATCGTCTGATAATATAAGAATCGCTCTTAATATTAATTTTTGTTACTGTTACTAGCCCTGTCACTTTTTCTTCTACACCGGCCAATTCTACCGCAAATATCAATGTCGCTGCTGTTTCTGTTACTGATAGTTTGATTGTCACATCCAACGATTTCCCCCATGTGCACCGCGGCAAGGTGAAGCTTGCACTGGGACTTGTGTGTGAATTAGTTTATATTCCTACTGACCCAACTGTGAAAAACTCGGCGCCTCGGTGGGATTCGAACCCACGCAGTAAGGAGAAGGCTTTAGCGCAGCCAACGCTCTACCACCTGAGCTACGAGGCCCCGCCAAAAACATCAATGAATTACGCGAGCCTTGTAGTCATCTGGTGGATTCTAGGTGAATTACTAAGGAAATCCTGCTTGGGCAGTCAACTTACTGTATCAGATTTGGTGGATTCCAGACGTTGCAGTAGGTTGGGCGGGTAACTTGACCCAAATGTGATTAAACTCGCGTCGTCCGGCGGGGCCTCGTAGCTCAGGTGGTAGAGCGTTGGCTGCGCTAAAGCCTTCTCCTTACTGCGTGGGTTCGAATCCCACCGAGGCGCCGAGTTTTTCACAGTTGGGTCAGTAGGAATTATTCAAAATCTGCCAAAAACATCAATGAATTAGTTTATAGTCGTAAGGGACTTGCAAAGCATCCACCGCACCCTCTCCTCCTCTGTCACCTGGACCGAGTTTCAAGACAGAGCCAGAAAGGAGGCAGAAGGGCGTAGATTGATGGTGCGGATGGACCCGCACCTTGGCGCTCCACTCCACACGTCCTGGTCCACAACAAACACTAGGCCAGGATTTTGACAAACAACCACAGCACGAAGGACGTGGAGGAGTGGGCAAGTATTTGCACGACATGTATACCCAGTGGAAGCCCAAACGAATCTATCGCCACAGAACCAGGTACCAGAAGGACTGCCAGCGCACACCAGGTTGCGGGGGCCATGGTTTGCTGACCATGACATAAAAGACGTTCACAGTAGTGCTACTTACATTACTGTTCCTGGAATTACTACCACCTGTACTGCTACAATTTTCAATGTTTATAAAATCGAAAATTCGACCGTAGTTACCGACGATGTCTGCCTTAGGTTCCACAGCAGGATGAGAGCAGAGACAGTGGTTTTCGAGTGGAAAAATTTATATTAATAGGCGATTTGCGCTGCATCTACAGCACCTGGACACGGTGTCGTGACCAAGTCAAGAAGAATGGTATTACCGGCAAAGACAAGGGAGAATGGAATGGTCGTCGACAGCCAGTCATACCCAACATCGAATCGTAAAACCCCTGGGCCTCGATCCCGCGACCATTCCGCCAATATCATACTCCGGTGGGCGGCTGCTAGTTGGGCTCGAGAGAGCCCATAAGGCAAAAACGGGAAGTGTGGGTTCCGTAGAAATGATCGATGAGCCTCCCCTCAACCAAGTCAAAAAAACCAGGGAGAAAAGAACGGGCTGATGGCTGGCACAGAACCTTGGCGTACCACATTCACTGGTCAACAAGGCTCACTGACTAGGATTTTGCATCACAAAAAATGTGGAAAAATGACAAGAATCTTAACAGGCGCGGCATGAGATTACGCATGGGCGTGCAACCACAACCTAAAATTGACATTTGATATGGGTGTGTTTTTCCGGTAATGTCTGTTGGACTTTGGTCTCGCATCTGTGTAGGTACAGCGCACCAACCGCGTGGCTCATTAGGGGACGAAGTAACAGCTAGCAGTAGCGTACTGAGTGCCTACGTAATACGGTTTCTAATGACATTCGTTTTATCAAAAAAATTCTCCTCTGCTTTTGTTTGCAACTGTTGGTAAGCAGTCGCTTGAGTCAAATTTGTACAGGATGACTACAGTTCAAAAAATATATTTCGGCCAGAACTCCAGGTACGGCCCAGCTAAAAGTACCCCTGTAACACATATGGACTTGGGAAAAATTCCAAGGTCTCGGGGTTATTTTAAGGTAAGAATAATGAAGGTTGGTTAGACTGGTAATTGGGTTGGATTTGACATAAGGATTAAAAGTTAGGCTTCGAGGACAGAGCTCACGAAACCGACAAACAGCGCTCAGTGGAATCGAGGTCAGGAATAGCTTGTGTTCGGCCTTTCCCCCGCTTAATCCAATAAACAAAAATCCACAACCTGCCCATTGTTTTTTATTTTTTTATCAGATTGCTTAGCGTTTCGGACTATCTGAAGCGTTTTTGGGTTTGCCCAATTCATTCAAGTGGAAATTCGATGAAGCCACTTGGGAGGAGTGCACAAACCGTCGAAATAAATATAATCATGCTTCGTCAGCTGCCTTTCTTAATGAGGACCGAAAATTCATTTAGGAACGTAAATGTGTTGTTAGTAATCTGCTTTGGTACTCGGCCATGCGATCGAGTAGCCCGACCTCACTTGCCAGCGTCTTCACATATTTATTGCTGTGCTGCTACCTTCGGCTAATTCTACAGATGTAACTGTCTGCTTTTTTGCAGTGAGTCCACGCCGAAGACTGCTCTGCTGCCCACTACACGGGGATACGCCCAGTAAAGAGAAAAAGAGTAATTGCGAATAAGTTGGCCGCCTTTTTCCTCCTTGTATTCTCCCTCCATCTCCCCCAAAATATCAAGCATCGGTGTTTTAAGAAGCAGGACCCATTGTGCTTAAACTACCGATGGAATTCAGTCTGTCTCAAAAGCTATCCCGTTAGGCATCTGCTGAGCTGTTATTTTTATCTCCCGCTCACGGGAAAAACCATCAAATTTACAGTTAGTGACCGATATCATGAAATGTTGACGAAATTCTGAAATGCGTTTGTGGTTAGAGAGAACTACTTAGGTACGGTTACAATATGGATTACTGTGTTACTTAATCCTATGAAGTTTCCTATTCGCTCGGATGTCGACTTTTGACTGCACTCCTTTTAAACCTCCCATAATTAAGTAGTCCTCCCTAACCAAAAGCGCATTTCAGAACTTCGATCACAATTGCAAAGCAAAGATGAGTAAAGCTATAATCATGCGCCGCTGTGCGGCTGCTGGTGGGGCTTGAGAGAGAGTCCCTAAGGCACACTGGGCCCATTGAGTTCCGTAAGAACGTTCGGTGAGCGCCCCCTATCACTGTATATTCCCGATCGAAAACTGACAGGGAAACGGGCTCGAGACCAAGTGTTTAGAATCGTGCACTCCTAACTAACAGGTCGCGAGTTCGAGCCGCGGGTGCTCCACACTTCGGGGTTGGGTATGATTGGCTGACGACGGCTAATAAGCCAGAAGTGACCATTCCAGTCTCCCTTGTCTTTGTCGGTAATGCCATTCTGTCTATATCATGCGCCGCTGTGTGGCTGCTGGTTGGGCTCGAGAGAGAATTCGTAAGGCACAAGGGAACGAGTGAATCCCGTAAGAACGATCGGTGAGCATTCCCTGCCATTAAAACTATAAGGTCTATTTCTGCCTTCTTAGTTGTCTTCAGCCTACCATAACTTGGAATTTGAACATGAATATTCAATAACAACCTAAAAAGGGGTGGGCGCGTGGCTTCATGGCAAACGTGGGGCCTAACTTATAATTACTAAAGTATAGTAGGTGAGCTTACTCGTGAAATGTCGACCAGAATTCTGAATTGCGTTCTACTTACAAAAAAGATTAATTAGACAGCGTTGTAAAGCATTTGAGCGAGCATATTTTCGGCTTCATGCACCAACTGTACTCTGTAGAAAATGACCACTTACAGTCGATGTGTTAACTCAAGAAATTTCAACTCAGGGTGTCGTCTTTCGAAATAACATATTTTCGGCTGCATGCAAGATCTATGTTCTGCAAAAAATGACCGCTTATGCAGCATGCAATCTTTTCATTGATTTTCGATGCCCTTGAAAATTCAATTATATTTCATAGTAAAAAATGCATAAAAATATTCAGTCTTTTATTTATTCGATAGAAACGCACGTCTTCTTCCAATTTCTCTACCCAAACGAAGAGTATAAATCGGTTTTGAAAAGTGTCTAATTGTGAGATTTTTAATACCGTTCAATGGCCGTTCATGAAACGTCATGTATCTGCATTTACGGATGTGGCTTGTAAAGTTAACGACATCGCTCAAATCCACTGCTTAATTTTATGAACCTCATATGGTCTCGTCTTAACACCGTAGAAAAATGCATAATTTTCCGTATACGGAAAATATACAGCTTGTTGTTTTAAAACCCTCAGTGCAAGTATAACAGCGGGTCGGGTTCAAAATTTATCCGTATATGGAAAAAATTTTTAAAACAGAATTTTAATCTTTTTTGAGTATGAAATTGGAAGAAGACATGACTTTCTACCGAAAAAGTAAAAGAAGGAATATTTTTATGCATGTCTTCTATGAAATATAATTGAATTTTCAAGGGCATCGAAAGTCAAAGGGAAATTGCATGCTGCATAAGCAGTCGTTTTTTGCATAGTATAGATCTTCCATGCAGCCGAAGATAATTTTTTTCAAAAGCCGACACCCTGAGGTAACTAGATCATTATGGATATATGCTGCATCGTTATTAGTTTAACAACATTAATTCATTTATTTTTTCGAAACGAGAACACATTTCTAAATTGTGGTTGAAATTTCATGAGTTAGCACATCTACAGTACGTCGCATACATTTTTCTCACTGATTTTTGATTATCTTTATCATTTAATTATATTTTGGGGAAAAAATGTATAAAGGTATTCACTCTTCTACTAATGTGGGAGAAAATGGCGTCTTCTTCCAATTTTATACTCGAAGATATGGACTAATTCGATTTTCGAAAACTATTTCTGATTTCTATATAATTTTGAGTCCCGACCTGCCGTTACACTTGCATTCAGGATTTATAAAGTACAAGCCGTATTTTGTCCACGTACGGAAAACCATACACTTCTTTCCGGCATTAGGAACAAAAGATATGGGGATCATAAAATTAAGCAGTCGATTTAAGCCATATTGTTATCTTTGGAAACCACATTGACATATGCAGAGACATGACGTTCTATTAACGGCCATATCACTTATTTTAAATTCTTACAATTAAAAACTTTCTTAAAACCTAATTTGCCAATTCCTTTGAGTACAAACTTAAAATAAGAAGTCATTTGCTACTAAATATGTAAAGGAATGAATATTTCAAGGCATGCTTTGCAGAAAAAATAATTGAATTTTTAAAGGCATCAAAAATAAATGAAAAATATACATGCTACGGAAGTAGTCGTTTTCTACAGAGTACAGTTTTCGCATGCAGCCGGAAAAAACTCGCTCGACCACCTGCAATAACTAAATTATCATAGAATTATGCTGCACGATGATAAATTTTACAACCCCGTTCAATTGATCTTTTTGGAATAAAAACACATTTCGGAATTCCGGCCGACATTTCACGATTCAGCCCATTGAGTGCACACGAGTTGAAATACTGCGATATGCAGTCCGGGGAATGCGTGTGGCCGACTAACGATGCCTGAAAATCCCAGGCCGGTCATCCTTGTCATCTCTGTCTTTGTTAGTTCGCATTCCTGCTTTGGATACAACGTTAGATCCCATCCTTGGAATTCAGCGTCTGTCCAACAGACTCGGGTTTGATTTTGTAAATTATATGAGAACAATTTATTTTGTCTATAAATACAGATCCCCTGTCAGATTCCGCCACCTGTAAGATCCGGTCGTAAGCATCTAATTAGGGCGTGCACTGTCTTATCCAGTTCAAGTTATGCGCATATATTGTTTGACGTTTCCTGTTGACGACTAGGGACGCTGTTCAGTTAATTAATCCTGGGTTATGCAGTCAGACACAGATTTAAACCCAAACGAACCGTTAAGCCTGAGTCCGAATCCGCCGGCAAGTTACACCTTGTAGCCACATAAGCCTTTTCGAAAGGATCAAGTCATCCCGTTAGTTAATAGCTTTTTAAATCACGGCTTTTAACGCAACGTGGTAGTTTCAAAGCGCGTTGAATTCATAATGATGACGAATGTGGTGCTTCACCATGAGGACGGACTTAGCAGTATCGGCTCCCTTCTCTCTCTCCTCTCTTATATATTATTTGACTGTCCAAGGTTATGGTGCAGATATTTTGCTGAACAGGACACTGAACACAAAGGAGCGAAAGCGATCGGCAGGATACAGGGTCGGGTGCAACTGAAATAACCTGTTATGATGCTGGAGTTGTTATAACTTGTTATACACTTAATACAATCTCCAATGTGCTGAAATGGGATGAGACAATGTTCCGTATTTCCATGTGCATTATTAGAGTTGAATCAAATTGTACTAAATGGTAACACCTTCTGCTAGACTTATTGGGGCGCAATAGAGGAAACAGAACTTGTAGGTTACGTTGAATAGAACTCTTAGAAATACATGTGAGCTGGTTCTTAACAATCCTTGACCTGCGAGGTGGCTATATAGTTAACTATAATAACGCTTGGTAGCCGACGACTTTCCAGACAATACTTGTTGCTAATTTTCTCCTTAGCATTTTGAAAGGTGCCTTTTACTGAAGAAAAGGTATGTATTTTAGACAGGAAAACGACAATTCATACTGTAATGCCCATGTTAATTAAAGCCAGGCGATTGTGAAACTTTTTTACAAACCACAGTTATTTCCCAGAGACTGGAAAATCTTCGGAAAGGGCAGTCTATCTGAAAGGCCAATCTCAAGAGTGGGCCAACCGCGGTGGCAGAAAACGTTTTTTAGAAAAAGTCCTCATATTACCATCCGTCCGCTCAGCGGCAGCTGTTGGGGTTTATTTAGCGCCGCACACGATGTAATATTAGGTTTTCCTATGGTTTTCTTTCGTAAGATAAAAAATGCACTCCAGTGCGTTTGCAGAGCAGTCTTCAACCGTGGTCATTTCTTCTTTAAGCGTTTTTGTTCACACAGAAATTAGCACAAATGTAAAACACGTGAAATTCAAGGTAGGAGTGGAATGATGTATCACAGCTGAAGCTACCAAGAAATTTAGCAAAATGCTTGCAGAAATGACAGAAAAGGGCTAGAGGAAGAAAACTTTCGTCAGTGCCCTAATTTGCCGCTATAAAAGGAAGAAAACGAGCAAGGATTTGGTCAGAAACTATACATATTATTGGTTTATAAAAATGCGTTTCCGAACTGCCAAGTGAACGACGGTTATCATGATTGGATGGATGTGTTATTATTTAGAAAAATCGGACTGATACAAATTCGAAGAGGGAGCAGGGGCTCTTAGTAGAAAATGCCATTTACTTCAAGCGGAAGTCAGTATCAACAAACCATGGCCCTCGCAACCTGGTATGCGCTGACATTTCCTTGTCACCCGGCTCCCTGCCGGTAGATACGCTTGCACTCCCGCTGGGTATACAGGTCGTGAGTATGGCTGCCCTGTCATCCTCGTCCTTCTGATCACCGTTGGATTGTTGTTGTTGGTGAAAAATCCTGTTCAAGTGGATGCTGTGAACCAGGTGCTGCGGTGTGTCTCCGGCCCTGCCAGTCACTTGCGCCTTTCCCCTTCCCCACCTTCGGAATTCTCGACTCTCTCTCTTGATACCGGGTCCTGGTGGGGAGTGTGGAAGAGAGAGTGCTGTTCAAGACTGCTATCACTTTAATTCACGCGCAAGTCACCGTCCTTGCTCTCACCTTGCTGTGGAGCACACGGTGGACATCGTCCGCAACGACGGTCCAACTCTCTATATCATCGTCTGACTCTAAATGGGTTCAGGGTCACTTCTGAAGACGCCGGACATCGTCCACAGACAAAACTACAGAATGAGTGGCGTTTGAGTAAAAACAATCGAAGACCTACTTAAGCACCCTGAGGTTTATGGTTTTGTGCTAGACCTCACACATACTGAAACCGCAGAAGGCGGACGCCAGCAGACTGGCACGTATCCGACCTAAATTGACAGCGGTTGAAATTCCTCCGAGAGATAAACAGCGACATTATACATAGCGCTAGGGGGGGAGTAAATTAAATACCGCATGCCAGCTTGGATTTACCGCTAAAGGAGGCGGACATTCCGTTAGTTGATATAAGAGTCTTTGTTTAACAAAAACTTGATTTCCCACAACAAGACGCATACGTTCTGTAAGGTGGTCGGTGAGCGTCCTCTCTATCCTAGTTGATATACCAGATCGCAACCAAGAGGTCTACTAGACTTTGGCTGATTGGTTAAAGCTTCCGACTTACTAGCGCTTAATACGAGTTAATCCGCGTTCAAACATGGGATACCCCCTGTCCTGCGGCTGGATAAGAGCTGATGAGGATAAGTAACAAGCCAAGAGACCTTTTCCTTTAAAGCAAGCAAGGACAGCAGAATTTAATGGTACCACAAAATTTTGCGACGGCTTGTCAACTGCAGCCTGTCGTTTCATGACAGAAATAACAAGTGAGAGAGGTACAGAGGTTTGAATTTCAACAGAGAAAATCAATGTAGAACAGCAAGGTTAGCGTATACTGCGCGTAGACTAATTGATAAACTGGTTACTTCAAAATGCAACATAGGATTGAAAATGGAGAAGTAAACATGCTGAGGTATTTCGAAAACCAAAAATCAGAAGGGCCCGGGTCTACCAGGGCAAGCTGAGGTTGACAACGTGGTCTAACTCTTTACATAGGTCGGGTTTCTCCCGCCGTATATAGGTTGCCTCCAGGTAGCGCAATAACCGAGTAGTTCGTGCTCGAACTAATACTCAGAAACGCCTACTACAGTGTAGTATGACAGTAGTGTCAACCCTCCCTGACAATTATGGAGTGCTTAGGACTTCAATCAATTAAGCAGGTCGTAAAATGGTTCTTATGCACTATCCATACGCATTCATGGTAGAAGATTCTGCAGAATTGTTTCCGTTTGTGTGTTCCTACAGCCTCGGGCAGTCTACTTCCTGAACTCACCCGCGCTCTCACGAATGGAAGAGAATATACGCATCCCAGGTTCTTGTTTAAAAGAAGGCGAAGGCACGATCACTGGGACAGTAAGCGATCTGTTTTCAATTTTCCTCTCCGCACATTCACAGGATCTAAAGCAGTCCCGCGGTCCTTTAAATTGCATCTCACTCTTTTGTTTACACGCTGTGGTAAGTGATAACATTTTAAATACCTACCAATTTATTGCAATGTGTTTTGCTACTTTGTCCCGTAATCTTCAACAATGCATAACCTCCAAACACTGTGCGAATACCCACGTCCTCTCCAGAGCTCAGCAACTTAACTACATCCTGACTTTATTCGCTTAATTCTCTGTGTTTTAAAACAACCATTTTAGTTCTAACATTTCCCCTTTTTTCTGCTGTTGTTTCTGTGTGCTTAAAACAGTTTAGTGATCTTTGCGAATATTTCCTTTAAATGTCTACATGAGCTTTTAATAGCCAATTTCAGGAACCCATCTAATTTGCCCATTTGCCTGTTGCACAGATAACGGTAGTTCCAGCTCTTAAACGATCTGAAACGGATTTTAGCATGACTTTATGATCATTGAAGGGAACTTGGTTTCATTTGCTTGTCTGTGTGATCTCAATCTTCCAAACATTCCACTGACCTTCCAATTATTTGATCGAGTTTCCGCATGGGTTGGAGATCTTCGGAGAGTATTAGCATTTTTCCAATTCACTTGAATTTAATTGTTTGCGTGGTCTGGGGATCATGAGCAGTCTAGTCGGGGACAAAGCACTTAAGTCCACCAGTCCCAGGGGAACAGACTACAGACAGACTTTTCGGGGACGAGTGTTCCTTCTGGTCTACACTCGGTGTCTTCTGAGCCAAAATCAATGATCGCGAATACTTGGCTCGCATGCGACTTGAAGGATGTCTTGGCGACAAAGAAGGTAGGTGTCCGCTTGTCGACCGCCCGCCACTAGGTGAGATAGCGAAGGGATTAACGTACGTTTACTCAAGATGCAGATTAGGAAGATGTCACATTTTACGTCACAGCGAAACCTCAGATGCAAGCGAGGATGACGAGAAGATGGATAAAAAGATGTCGGGGGTTATTTAACTTTTCCGGGCTGGAAACGGTCAACTTGCCCTCGTAGATGAGCTGCGAAAGGATGGCCCTGTTCACCGTTCTCATGGGACGTCGAATCCAGAGCTGGAATATTCATGGTTGGCCGGATGCTTGGTATGGCAGCGGTAGATGGCGCAAAAAATGACGTTTAAAAATTCATTTTGTCAGTTTCTAGAAGTGTCAAATTTGAGTTCAGATGGTAAGGGAAATTGACAGTGGGCAGATTGAAATGCTAGATAATGATTGTCTTCTATCCTGCTACAGTCATTACTTGTCGATTGTAATCGCAAATCAACCCTAAAAATGGCGTCCGCCGTGCGTGAGGCGCTATCAGAACCTCGTAGGGCCTTCAAAGGATATATTTAAGGGTGGGTATGAGAGTCGTCTATATTATACGTCAAATCAGCATCGTGTGCCCCAAGCGGACCGTCTTTTGGTGAATATGGCATTTTCCAAGCGCGTAGTCTTTTGATTTAAGAAGCGAAATCAGTCATTATGCACGTGGTCCGCCTACGATTGGCGCGCTTTGCTAAAACGTATGCACGCCAATGGCTGATATTCATGTGGGATTTGTGTTGTCTGAAGACGTAACGTATCATCACGTGGTCGTTTGTAGACACCCGTTGAACATTGCAGTTTGGCAGAGTTGGGCCGTTTTAGAAGCTGCCTGACAAACTGAAACACAATTTATTGAACCATAGAGACGTGTTTCTGAGACACGTTCTTCTCTAAACGTAGCTTATTCGCGCGCTTACAAGTAGCCTATTCCGGTAGATAAAGTCTACAGAGGTGTAAATTCTACCAATATGCTGGTTAACACTACTTTGGACTGAACTTCTGAAACAGGGATTGGTAATAAATTTTTACAAACTATGTCATGACTGGAATTGATGAAACATTAACTGGATCGGATCTTATTTTGTAGATTTGCCTGTCGTAGACAAACCCCAACCGCCTGTCATACTAGACTAGGGGTAGTAGGTGTTTACCACTAACCCATAACCCATAATACTACCCGAACCCCTAAACCTAACCGCAAACCAAAACCCACAACCTTAACATCTAACCCTAACCCTAGCTCAATCCCATGATCCCGAACCCTGACCGCTTACCATTATCCTTAACCCTGGTCCGTAATCCTAACCCCAACTCCTAGCCCTAAGCCCTAACCCCAATCCCTCATCGTAACTCTAACCCTTTCCATATCCCCCTATCCTAATCCCTAACCCCTAAATCTTGCCCCTTACCCTTAAGCCTAACCCTTAAACCCCAACCCAAACAAGTACAGCTACGAAATAAGATCTTGTCGAAAATTATGTCATATGAGTGTCAGATTCGACCTCCCTCCAGATTTCCTACAGTCTTTTGAATGCTGTCTGTGGGGTCAAATTCTCATTTAAGTGAATAAAACCTTTATCAACCAACTACCCAAATTGCAACATAAATTTTCCACGTAGCGATGTCGCCAAGATTAGCGGGGGAAATCAAGATTTCAAAGATGGGCGCCATTCTTAAAAGACTTCTTTGAATTTCCGCCGGTCTTTTTATGACTGCCTCAATGCATCGGCAGGTTGGTTTTCCATAGGTTGAGATAGAAGCTCATCTACGTAGGCAAATATTTAACATTCAGCCCAGGGGGCAGAAAATAGAGATGCAAGACTTGTGAGACGTGCACTTCTCGTCGACATCTAGTTAGCGTTCGATCTGTGGGAGGTCAGGGGACATTGCATTCATCAGGCTTAAATGCGTGAAGCGGGCGAGCAGGAGGGCATCTAAACGAATATGCACGCTTAACTGTCAATCAATTGGGGACCTATCAAAAGTGTCAGCTGTAGCTGGTGACGTTGAGGTATCCAGTATGATAAACGGAAAAGAAGGAACGGCTCGCTGGTACTGACAAAATTATGCACAGATCGACGGTCGAAATAAAGCCCGGTCACGTGCGGCATAAGCAAATGTAATCCCTACTGAAACGACTACCAATACTGACAAAAGAGACTGGGGCGGCCATTTTTGGCTTATCGGCCGTCATCACCCGATCGTTCCTAAAATAATACCTTGGGAACCTGACATTTCTGTCCGGCTTTCATGCTAACTGCGGTAAAAGTTCAATTCTCTGTCATTGAATTATGTGCCTACTGTTCTGCTAATTGCGAAAGGCTAGCTGACAACTATTAATGGGTGAAGAACGACGCCTCACAGTATCTCTTGCCTTTGTCCCAACCCCTTTCTGCATTAATGTTGGTCGCTGTGCGGCGTCAGAATAATGAACGTTGTCTTACATTTGTTGTTATGTTCCACAATAGGTTGTGAATATTCATTTTGTTTTTTTTCTTACTTTGTTTACTGCCGTGCTGGAGGTTAAGGGTGACACGCACGAAGGAGGTCGCACTCGATCTACAGTGTTCGGAATGGGAGGAACTACCGGACTAAAATGAGCAGATTTCACCTTTGTGCCAATATATTCATTTTTTTATCTCATCGACTTTCAGAAATTATATTAAAACGTGTTATTCTTGACCACTTAGTCTGTCTTTTCGGTTTTTACAGACTGTTTGTAATGCAGAACAAAGTATCATGAAAGACTCCAATGCAGGGCCAAAATTTCCTAGGGAATTTCCTAAACCGGAGCAAGGAGCTAATATTCAATAAACTTTTGCTGTGGGTGAAACGTCCACGTAAAGTTACCCGGGCGCTACAGTATTACAATTGCTTAACTTGCTTCTTTGCTGCCGTTGCGCACGTTCCTGTGATATCCAGAAGGCTGTGAGTCATTAAACGCTTTTATGCTGTTATATTTTATGTGTTATATGTTATATGTCATATGTTACTGGACATGCATCGTTCTGGCGACAACCCAACTTTTCCTTTTGCGTTTGTTAGTTTGCTTTGGGGAATTTTATCCTCAAAATGACTGTTATAAATTTGCCTATCAACCGCCGAGGTAGTTGCATACGGCTTTTGCATGGTCTTACTTCTGTGAGCAGTAAAACCCCACCGCATATTAGACATTCGGCTGTCCAACCTTTACTAAATATATTCTTTGCTTAGTTTTATGAAACATCACGAAGACCCCACGTTTCGCTTTCTATTTTTTTGCTTAGATTTATGAAACATCACGAAAACCCCAATTTTCGATTTCTATTTTTTTTCAATAATTGCCGGTTCTCGAAAATTTAAAGGTCTTTAAATGTATCTGCTACTTGTTAAGACAATGTCAGAAACCACACGTCCTTTTGCTCCTTTCGTTTCTTTTTATGGTTTTTTAACCTTGTCTTCAAGCCTACTTGATTTATTTTTTGCAGATATTATAAAAAATTTGCAACTGCCTAACGGAAGCTTACTAAATAGTTTTCAACTAACTTTCATATGGTCAAGAGAGCTTAAATCGTCCAAAGTCTCGTTTGTTCCTCTGAATGGTGTCTAGATCTTCAGCAGTCCCACTCATCGTTTTAAGAGCGGCAGCTCCAAAGAATCATCGATTTGGCCTTTACATGGTCCTATCATATTATACGGCCTCACGTTCCCGTGAATTATTTTGATAAATTTTTAATATAGCCCAACACCAGTTAAAATTATTGTCATGCAGTCGTCCATATTTTCTCTTGTCATGAATTATCCAGAGGTCCTTAAGGGGAGGCTCATTTGTTTCTAAAATCGTCAAGCATATTGAAGTTTATCATCGTCTTCCAAAATAGTCACACTGGCCTTTAGTATTACCTAGATCCACTAACAATCTACTCACCCAAAACCGAGCTGTGCTCATATGCCAAACGTTCGCCAAATTTCTTTTTAATTTCTCCTCTTCGACCCCGCCAAAGCCAAGAGTCTACCGTTATTTAAAACAACCGTCAGTGTGTCGTTCCTAAGGCCTTGACATACTCATAGTCCAGCATAATTCCTATTCGCTCACATTTCGCCAGAAATATGGCCTGGTGTTCTCTATGGTTTTACTGGCCGTATATTTCCTGACGTTCTGCAGTGTCAGGTATCTTCGAAAATTACTCTTCGGCTTAACCTTTTTGCCTATGAACTACCGACTTAAAAATGTCCTCCTGATTAAACGCACGTGTCTCTCCGTATGCCCCGTGATGTGCAGAAGCTGTCGAGCCCTCCAAACAATTTTATTTATGTTTAAATTTAGATGTCCCGGACATATAATTTGACGTCAAATGGATTGCTTAAAAACACGCCAGATTCAGCAACTGTTCGAAATTTGGTCATTATTACTTTATCAGACATAGAGGGAATTTTGCCGATCGGTTGCATCTTGAACGGGCCTATGAAGATAAATACTCAGATGCCCCTTCTGCGAAAGAATAGTAACGTTATGCTGTCATGAAATTTTGATTGGTTGGGATTTTTGCATTCTTCCTTGAGTATTTCGCACGCAATACATAAACGAATTAATGCATGTGTCGTCAAGAAAGCTTAGACAAATACGTTTATCCGCAGGTCAACCGATTGCGTGTTGTAAATTATAATCGTCCTTTCTTGCTTTAAGTCTAAGCTCCTTAATCTTCCTTAACCTATTTTCCATAGATCGTCAAAAATCGTTAGGCTTTTTCCTAAGTTTTATTTCTTTCCAAACTTCTCCTCTAATGCTTTCGTTACTCTAATTTGCTCTAAAAGGTATTCCTTTTGGTGGGCCTATTATTTACTCTCTGACATCAGACAATATTTTCTGTAATTGTGACCGTTGGACTGATTTTTTGTGTACAGTGGGTTGCTAAAAGTGGTTTGCAATTAGCATACATTGGATCCTTTTTGATAAACGGCGCCAGCACAGCGGTTATCGCCAAATATCAGTTAGCTGTTAATGCGCTTTTCAAAGCGAATTCTACGCTGTAATTACATGTTGTTCTCGGGCATTCTGGCGACATAAACTGCCTTACTTGTGTTGCTCCCTCATACGTACTACTGTTTGTCTGAAGCCCCCAAAACGTTCGCCATGTTGATGTCTACCTTTCGCGCAATGGTGATCGTGTCAGCAAATACGGTCATCGCAAACCCAGAAATCATTTGAATGCAATATTCTGCGCGTGAGCAAAATGCAACTTTGCAAAGTTATAATCTTCCTTCATTGACGCCAAAGTTCGTTGAGTTTAGAGTCTCCTGCAACTGCCAGTACGCTCTTAACTTTTTCAATGTAGATAATTGGCCGCAAATACATTTGGTGCCTATCAAAACCATCTAGAAGAGGTTATTGAAAAACACATTCTCTTGTGGTATATGTTTTATACAGTCACTGGCCCGTTGGATCTTATTTGTAGGTTAACCTGGAAGTCAAATACCATCAACGATTAAACTGCATTTTCACAAAGAAATGCTGCAATGAGCGTGCACTGACCGCTGATCGGCTAGTGACGCCAGTAACTTTCACCTGTCTCATTGCTCTAGTCCCACCTGGCGACGAACTTTTGAGAGATTTCAAGGAGTGGGAAAAGCAAGCAAAATGTTCTATTGATTAATCAGTAAGTTTTTTTTAAATTTAAACAACTTTTGGGCGAGAGTCGATTACGCTGTCGTAGTCACACGTATAAGCGCAATGTGCGCATTGAAAGCAAAGTGAGCCGAAGGGAATGGTAAAAATGTTAGTAGGAAAGAAGCTGAGGCTAGGACGGGAGAGAAAACTTGCCACGAGATTAAGAGAAGGCTGTTATCCTCGTAAAACTCCTCGTTGAGGGGACACACAGGACAGCAATACCTCAAAAACTAACGGCAAACCTAACCGCAACCTCGAAAGTAGACCTAATCCGTAAGGTCTAACTTCAAACCCCAAAACTTAATACCAAACTTAATCCTAAATCTACCACAAACTCCAGCCCTAACCTTGTGCCTAGCACAAACCCTAAACTTAACCATAGCCCAAACCTTAACACTGATCGTAAATCTGAACTGCAATCCAAATCCTAACTCTGATCGGAACGCCTACAATTAACACAAAACCAAACCTTCAACTCAATTCTCAGCCTGACGCCAACCCAAAGCCTAGAACCAACCAAACCTCTGTACCGAAACATTAGGTCGCCCCCTTCCGTCTTAGTCTTAGCTACTTTCTAACCAAAGATTCCAGCATCCTCATTCGGTTTACTATACTTGCAATGTCCACATTGCGCTTACACAAGGGACCAGGACATCGTAATTGACCCCTACCAACTTTCCAATTGGTTCCGGAATAAGAAGTGCTTTTAACATTTCATGCTGATACCATTTTACGGTTTGATGCCGATTACCATTATATTGACCGACATAATTAAACTAAGGAATAAATTCCCATGCAACTAGTGACAGGACCGCTATTTACATTTTGTCGCTTTTTTGTACTGTGTTTGGTATCTATGCCTAAGTTTTAACCTCATCTTAATTATTATTAATAATATGACACTGGTACGCCTTCAGAAAAATACCGCAGTATCAGCCAATTTACTCACGTCATATACGTTCATTTTCGCCGGGACAGAGCGAAAGTCCATTCCTATTATGAAAAAAATCTTTACTGTATTTACTGTCCATATTTCCCATATTTCTGCATATTTTGCGGTTTACAAGATCTATAATCGAAAGTGTGCACAAATTCTACTCCATGATTGGTCTAACTAGAGGACATCTCCAAAAGGTTTTGCTCTATGAGTTAGTTTACACAGGTTTGTCATTAAAAGTGGCCACGCTGATGCTTTGCTGGACTAAACAAGGAGCAGCATTGGATCAAGATACGCTCTAAATAGGCTGTGCAGATTTCGTGCACCCCATAAATTTCCACGCATGTGAGGTGCGATTGTAGGCGTGGGCGTCGGTCACGCCGCACCAACCACTGACCGGCAATTACAGCAACAGACGGCTGAGCGCTGTCCTGCTGCATTGGAGAGAGAAGAGGTAGAGGGGGGTTGACTTTGGGAGTCTATCCCCATGCTAATTCAAATTATTCCTTACTAGACAAAAGCCTGGCACGCCTGGAAACTGTAATGGCATGCTGAAAGCCGTGGATTTTGAAGCTGCCGGAAAACTCGGTCTTCTTTTAACGCAGAGCCAGTATCAATGGTTCTGTCTGAATATTGATTCTGTGACATTTCCAATCAGCTTAGATCGGAGCCGATCCTTCTGTTAAGTGAACACATGGGCCAGTGCGCAGGAACCGGGTCTTTTGTGATATGCTGGGTTCTCTGCTATGGTAGTCACTGTGTCCTAACTGACATTCCGTCGCCCTGACACAGTCTTGCCACCAAGCCAAAGACGGTGAGGGAGGAGATGGCGCGGCAGATTTTGAGCAAGGCTGCTACCAATATAAACTTATTCATGCACAAGTTACCGTTCTGTGCTCCGCCACAATACCGAGGAGCACATGGTGTTCGTCATCGTCCGTAATGGCCCAGGTGAAATTTCACAAAATTACTGACGTAAGTGCATCAGCCGAATCCATTTAGGGCGTATACGCCATTAACAATTTAACTAAAAGTGTTCGAAAGGAATTACTTTTCTCAATTTAGAAATGGGGGATTAAGTTGACTGTATAAGCCAAAGAATAATCAAACGGTCAGTTGCATTCAACCTCTAGAGGAACTGGGGCTAGAGAAATTCGATAAGATTCTTAATGCAAATCCTTGCTGCGGGACTATGGAAACCAATGAACTCTTTGATGCTAGCTATGAAAGCATCATGTATGGATTGGAAAGTACGAGATATAATCTGCGACTTCTCCCTATCGCATCGTTTCAGTTTTTTCTGCCTGTCATTGTATTTCAAAAAGAAAATTGCGTCCCTGATAATGTTGGAACAGTCAAAGAATGAAAAGTACAGAAAGGAGGGTTAAGTGGGATAAGGTTGGGATATTTGCTAAATACCTCCTCGAAAAATAGTTCGGATGAACGTCTGAAGTGTTGAGAAATGACAAACGACGTCTACTGCCTGAGAGAGCAGATGGAAGGGGAAATTTAAGTACAGTGCGTGACCGATCTCATGAAATGTTGGCCAAAATTCTGGAATGCGTTTCCAATTAGGAAGGATTACCTAAGTGTGGTTGTTATACTGATTATCGTTCTGCATAACCCTATAACGATTCGGACTTGCCAGAATGTCGGCTTTTGAATGCACATCTTTTTAACCTTCTGCAGAAACCACACTCGGTAAAATATGACTACATAAGAAGCATGATTTTTTTTATTGATTTTCGACGATCTTACAAATTCAAATATATTTTATAGAAAACATGCGCAAAATATGCCTTCTCTTGCACATCTGGAATGATATCAGATTGTCTCCAAATTTTGTGCCCAAGGAAAGTGTGTAGTTAGGTTTTAAAAGTTTTACGATTCCCGAATCATTTTCGGCCTGATCTGCCATTGCATCAGCGTTTAGCAATTTCAGACTACAAGGTACATGCTTTCCGCGTAAGGAAAATCATGTATTCCTCTATGTCTTTAAAAAGATGATACCACATAGACTTCATGAAAATTTGCAACGGATCCGGACTGTTTTGTACATTTCCAGAATTATGGTCAACATTTCATGAGATCGGTCACGCATTGTATGTGCTGTGATGAAAATTCTGAAGGTCAATGACCGGGTCAACGAGAGTGTTGAAACAGACAGTAAAGTGGATTCTATCAACAACGGTTTCAGTGGGATCGTCTTACGCGACGGCAACCTTAAAGCGGTCCCCACTCCCAGCCTGCTCTCATGTCTCGCATTAAATGCAAAAAGTCCTCGTTCGCCCGTGAGCAAGTGGCGAGTTTACAGGCGAATGGCTTAGGTGATGTAGAAAGCTGGTCGAATCCAATATGGTGCTACGAAAGGTTAGGGATATTGTCACACCACTTGGTCGCATGGCTGCCCCAAAACGAAAATCACCATGAGTCCTGTGTGTTTTCGCCAACCCAACAGCATTAAGATGCCTTTTTGAAAAAGGCTGTTACTGATGACAAGAAGTGTGTCTATTTCCATTACACTAAGCGATGTCGTTAGTAAATATGTCGTTAGGAACAACCAGCCCAACAAACAAGAGGAAGTCATTGTTCTGTGAAGATACTGCCGCAGGTGCAGTGTAATATTCGGTCACCCGTAAGGAACCGTGGAAAGATAACAAGCTATGTTCTTTTTGGAAAATATCATAACGGATAAAATGCCACTTTTAATTTTCAAAGAAATGGAGTTCTTTTCTACAAGGCAAAGAAAAAGTCAACAAGGTTCCGCGGAGGGATTCGGCTGAGAAGACGTGCTGTACACATCGAGTTTTCCCGCATTTTATTCCTCGAATTATTATTGATTTGGGAATGTGCGGAACCACGTTTGCAAACCTATGATTTATCTAAAAGAGGACAGGTGGAAACATGAATGTTTTCTAAAAAGAAGGCACCAGTAAATGCACTGAAAGACGGAGTATTGTTAGAAAAGTATGCATATAATTTTATGGTTTTATTCGTAAAAAAACCCACATGACAAAAAGGCCTTTACATTCGTTTCAGCATGATAGTTTGGGCAATTACTGAAAGTATAATATGTTCTACTGAGTACCTGTATTTTAAAGATCGTTTTAAAGATCGTTGTTTAGTAGTGGTCAATGCTGTACTGGTTTACAACCCATGATTATTTTACCGAAATCATCCCTCTTTTTGAGGGAGAAGTCGGCTGCCCTAATTCTCCTCAACCACTTCAGGCGATCACAACAGTGGACTTTTCAGTATTCAAAATATTTTTACCGCAGCTGTCGCGTCGACATTATTTTTAGCCTAGAGAATAATGCTCGCAAGCACGCAGACATGTTTTTAGATATGCCCTAACCTGCGAATTTGCCACTGGGCAACACGGACTTCAATTTGCATAAAAATATCCAACTTTGCTAGTGGAGGACATTCAAATTATTGTACGCTTCAGGTGCCACTTACGCACCAAATCACAACTAGGGGATTCTGCTCGAAACATTTTACTTTCAGTCACTGAGATTAATCTTTTTCTCACAAACACCAGCGTGTAACCAAACCCTTGAAATTTGATGCCGGAAATTGATATGATAATTTGTAACTACCTACAACTTTAAACACTTTGCGCATTTGCTCAGACCATCCCGGACAATGTCTTTTTCTCGTAAAAAATGTGTTTGAGAATATTTATCAGACGAGATTTTTATAAATATGGCAGGAAATGTACGTTACAATATTTTATGGGAATCTCCTATGTTAATAGACGTCATACATCTGCTCTCCACATTCGAATGTGTTTTTCTTTGAGAGAAAAGTAAGGTGACGTCTAAAGTTTACCAAAGGAAACTTGATATACAAAAAACTAACTTTTGCCGACGCTAACTACGACAAAAATGTTGAGAACAAAAGGACTATGT
This sequence comes from Spirometra erinaceieuropaei, assembly GCA_902702965.1. Taxonomy (NCBI): domain Eukaryota; kingdom Metazoa; phylum Platyhelminthes; class Cestoda; order Diphyllobothriidea; family Diphyllobothriidae; genus Spirometra; species Spirometra erinaceieuropaei. The sequence continues at coordinate 1,932,980 of CACRXP010000026.1, forward strand.
TTAGAAAATCAGACGCTTTATCGGTTTTTAGGAATGAAAAGTGCCGCACTATGTGACTTTGTGTCCCAAACTGTAAAAAATAGTTCTTGCAGGCCAAGTTTGTTCAAGCATGCCGGTATTTCCTCGTCATCTGCAAGAATGATACTATTTACCCTCAAAGAGGCCATCAGCAAATTTAAGTTCAAATTTGGAAACTGTGAAAAAATATTTCCAATGCAGCCTGGTTTCTGTTTATGCACATTCTTGAAACGAAACGGATAAGAAGTAAATTTGTGCATTATACCAGTATTTATATGGCTGATATTCTGCGCACTCATAATCCCAACAATATAGAAAATGACTGCAATCTAACGAATATAGTAAACTCCTTAGTTTGTAACGCAAAGTGTCAGTAGTTATGGCAAATTCGGGAAAATGGCCGAAAGTGCCATTAGTTGTGTCGGTTATATTGCGTAAAAAAGTAAATTGCGCGGACAGAATACAAAATAAAAGTACTTTTAAACGGATGACTTATAAGAGAATGTTTTTAACTGAATAAAAGCCTAGTCGTCGCTTGAGTTCGTCGTAAACATTCATTTTTTTGTCGACAATTATGCTTTATGCTTGAGTAGGCATTTACTTGTGACGCAAACAGCTGGCTGCACGAGAACAAATGCCCAAACACTCACTTGGAATACGGGATAAGCTTATGAAGAACATTATATCTCTACAATTTTGACAAATAAATAGCACGGAATCCATCTTTATGGGCAATCAGTTAAAAGTACTAAATTCTATTTTGAATATTACTTTGCTTGTACGGTTGTGCTTAGTTCGTTATCTGCATATACAGTTACTGACTTAACTCAGGAAATGTGTCGAAATTTACGACTGATTGCCAACTATTCGCAGACCGACATCATTTTATGTGTCCAATATCTTTGTTAATTAAGTACAAGTTTAGAAGAATAAAAAACATAAAAGATATATTAAAGGCAGTGATGCGTTGTTTGGAAATGCCGATTTATTTAGAAAAGGGCAATATCCCGAAAACGTCAAAGATTGCTCTAATTTAGTAACCTTCGTTTCTAAATGTATAGAATGTATTTGCATACCGAAAACGTAGTAAATATGAAAGTAGAAATAAAATAGATTTTAATACTAGTGTTCCAGTGAAATTTATATTTAAATATCGTTTAATAATTAGTGTGATTTCATACATAGCGGTTTGTCAACACCTTCATTCAGAGTGTTGATTTAAGAACAGTCTTCCAGGGATTCGTGGCATCCTTGACTCGTCTGAAGTAAATGGGATGGGGTGCAACAAGAAAAGATGGATTTTGCATGATTTCACCGATGGGGAACTCGTAGGCACGCAGGTTTTCATAAGGCGACATGTTGTGGGGCCGGTCGGTGCCCAATAAATTTAAATAGAACTGACAGGCATGATCGTTAACATACCATTTTGTGTTAATACAGAACTTTCCTTCCGTTACATTAATTAACATTTTTCATTTGTTTTGGATTACGTTGACTTTCAGATCGGCCTCGAAATGTTACTGAATACTTCATGATTTTCATTTTTTTAACTGATCGTCTAAAAAGACGGATTTTGAATTACGTTTCTGTTGAGCGCTTTAAAATAAGATTATTCCTGAAGGCATTTAACGAAGTAGTGAGTGTTCTGGCGCTCCTTTTCTAGAAGATGATCGTTTGGGACAAATTTGAAGAGTAGTTCAAACCAACTTCATTTTCGAGAAACATGGGTGTCCACAACGAAAGTCAGCAACGAATATGACCTTAGTCAATAAGAAAACTTTCCTTAATAAGTCATCTCTTTAGGAAGTGCTTTATTACTGCACTCTGTTGACGGATCTCTGTATACTTTGCATTTTGCACGGTGAGCCATAGTAAAAATTTGACACTTTTGGCCGTTTATTTCGCGATCCTAAACAATACTTATATTTTTCTAACGTGAACGAAAAAGCCTGCCTTTCTCTGTACATTCAAGCCATTTTCACTGATTTTGTTCGCTTTTAGACTCCATTCTTCGACTATGAATGCACGGCAGAGCGCCCATATAAATACTGATATTTTGCCGAAAATTAAAAAGTTTTGCTCGTTCTATTTCTGGGCAAGCTATGCACAGAAACTAAACTGCAAGAAAAGTAGTGTTTCATATGTTCAGAACTGGAAATAAAAAGTCGGTGGTGGTCGTTTACATGACTTCAGTCAGATTTGTCCAGACGGCAAAACAATTCCAGCCCATTTAAACGAAGGAATCCCTATTTGTGTTATTGCTGCACTTTAGGGCACCAAATTGTACAGATCTGCTAAAGAGACATTTAGGAATTGATGAAACCTCTGGTTTTCTTAAAATAACCTTTGTTTTAGCAGTTTTATTACCATGGTTAACATCCCACTTAAAATACATGTTCATGTTCAGCTAAATTTGTTTATGAAAACTCTCGCGGCAAATTACTATCCTTTCAATACAAAAGTCACCCAGATGCGTAACCGGAGTCTAGGACATGTATTAGCATAGGGAATTGCACGAATATATTCCAACGTCCATTTTCGCTAAAATTGACCGGTATTTTACCTGATATAATTATGTAAGCACAATTTCTGTGCAAGTTTAACGACGTCCAGAAATTCTCACATCAGTTTACGTTATCAGATTTATTGAGATAGGTCAAGTGCTGCAGCTGTTTCATATACTTCTAAAATTTTCGTCTGTCAGCGACACGAAATTTTGCGAAATAAAACCGCCCGCGGTTAGAGAAAATCCTTCCTTCTTACCGATGAAATCGTATGTCTATTAATAATTTTTCGTCTTATATTAACTATAGGTGGATGGATGGATGCATTCGGATAGTTCACGGACGGACTTTTGGCTTTTTGTCTGATTAGTCTATTTCTAATACTACGCCAACAATCGTGCTGTGGCAAATAAATTCTATTTGATGGACGAAGATCGCATCTGATTTTTGCAGTCCGGAAAGCAGACTGATTGGGCAAAACTAGCGGACTTATGTAAAAAATAGAATACTTCCGTACATGTGTAGATTCTGATATCCTGCTGTCAAGTCTCCGAATTTTGCAAAAAAGCAGTGTCATTCTGATTGCATTAGGCTGACAGGAAATCTGAAATTTTGCATGCAAAGGAAAACCAAAGAAACTGAATGATCCAAAAAATTGTGATATACTTTTTTAATTTGAACGGGTATCTATGTAGAAATCATGTGACAAATAAAGATTTCATTTCCTTTTTAAAAACAAGCACATTAAATGTTCGCAAAGTGGTTGTGAATAAGCGATTTTCAACGGATTGTGATATTACATAAGTAAAGAAATATGCTTTTCGTTTCTAATAAGAAACAAATGACCCTTTGACTTTGAATGTTACGATTGGCAACTATACGGCCTAGCTATGTGTTTTTCAGGTCGATGACCGGCCTGAGATAGTCTGTGCATGATAGATGTAGCCACTTGGAAAATTACTTTAGATGTTTCAGTATCATTAAAATAGTGCAAAATAGATGCTCTGTTACAGCAACAGATGTCAACGTGCTTTGATATGCAATCCGTGTGATAAAGCTGTCTTTTCAACAGCCCGAGTAAATCAAAATGCCATAGTGGTTTTGAGGCTGACTTATCAATGTCATTAGAGTAGTGTCGTAGCCAGAAAACAATTTCCAGCGTTTATATGTCTGAAAGTGAACGTAAATGCTTACTCCACCAAGTCACATGTTTTCCTTTAAATCGTCAAATATCCGAAGACTCCGCCCATCTCATACGTGTATAGTTTTTATCATGTTAAACGTCATCTTCCATTATTACCTCAACCTGTTTAAATTCTTTTACCCGCGTCTCAAAGTCTGAACATACTTTACTCAATTGGCTACAGTCTGAAAAGAACTCCGCTAAGCGAACTGCTTCAAGCAGTTTTTTTTATACAAAAACTTTCAGACAAAATTATACGACTACAGTGGGTAGGTGAAGTCCTGCAGGAAAACAACATGGAGAAAGCCGAAACCCTTAATTAGTCTTCTGCTTTGTTTCTGATAAAAATGGTCACAGAAGGAAGTCTCGCAGGTATGCGTGCTCCTGCCTGGAAGGTATATCATGTTTCTAGACGGCGGTCCGGCACATTCACCCAGCGATTACCCAGTCTACTCTTAAGAGTCCTTCCCACATCTGCCTCTGCGTTCTTAGCGGCCCGTACAAATGGCCCTGCATCTGAGTGACTAATTAACCCCGCAACCACACAACGCTTCTTTCCTGCATCCACTCCCAAGTGGTTTATCTAGGTCTGAATAACAGCCGTCGCTAACAGTGCGCTCGTAAGATACTGCATACATGCCCACCCCTTTGACATCTACCTTCAGTACGCGCCAGAATGAATGTGAAGCAGACAGCGTCTGTGGAGCGAATAGTATTTTTCCATGCCAATATCTCTGCTGACTAACAGTCAAGAGTTTCGGTTTAAACCAAAAATGTCCCAAAACAGACTGACGTTGTCCATCATACGGGGGCTTTAATAAACAGCTTGTTTTGTAATTTCAATAATGTCGATTTATCCAACCAAATAGTCATAATCGGGAGTGTCCAGAGTGCTGAAAGTTAGAAAAACTGGGGCGTTAGTAGAAACAGTTTTAGCACAAAGAAAAAACAGCCCTGCTGAACATGTATCCCTAAAAATGCTGAATTCAGATCCAGAAACTGGACTAATGCTTGCTTCCCCCGAAATCGGTTCGGAGTAGCAAAATAAGAATATAGCAACTGAAAGAAAACAATAGCGGGTTTGAGCTGAATTTCAGATTAATACCAACACTGAGAGGTTTTAGTAATATTTATTCCTGCCTTGTAAGCAAGCTTTATGAGTACCAAGGCTATGATTCTGAACAGTGATGTGGTCGCTCTTTAAAAAGCACCGACTTTAATGTATGAAAACGACTTCTGCCTAGGCAACACTTATTTAGGTTTCCTGTGACCGTGCTGATTTTAAAAAAAGCGTGGACAAAATCAGCGCATCGTCCGACAATGGAACATACGTTCTTAAGGTATGTCGAAAATTTGTGTTCTAACCCTTGCGAAACTAATCACAGAGGGCAGAGCATTTCCACGCAGAAACGGCTATTAAAAATCAAAAAGTTATAAGAGGACAGTCAGTAAATAGATGTAAATATTCCTGTTGCAAGTAAACCTTCTGAACAGACTGATTTTGGAGTGGGCACGCATGTGTATTTGTCTGATCTGTCGAACTCGATGGCAGTGGATGCGGCTGCCAAACAGGCGACGGTCTATCATAATTTAACTAATCAGCAGCCAGAGTCCTAGGTTTAAAAATGTCTGACTGAAGCCTTCCGTGCACCCCATACCTATTACGATTTTCCTAACTACGACTGATGCAAGCAGACGAGTTCCAGGAAGAAATTTAGAGAGACAAGATAAACTGATTGGAACAAGAATATTATTAGCCTGAGGTTTCAAACTGGCACTAGGATCAATAATCGGGGATAGTCGACGGAATGATGGCATAGGCACAAAGATGCAGTATTTTTAAGACGCAGTTGCTCGGCAACAATTACCTTCACGTCCTTCAATCTCAGAGGAGTCATATTTGATTATATGACGGCTTGCACTTTTGTGTTCAAGTCGCTAATGCCCATGATTTCATCAGCGTTGCTGATTGTTCGTGTTAGGCTGTCCATTTGACGGGAGCCAGCCACACCTTTAAATTAGAGTAGGCTTAAATTTTCGCAATAACTGATATCTGCGAGACGAGAGCGGTTCCAGAAATGGCGCAATAACCTTACGATTCCATATGCTGTGCTGCAGTTTGGCTTGAACAAAATAAGTACAGTGCGCGACCGATCTCATAAAATGTTGAACGAAATTCTGAAATGCGTTTTTGACCAGGAAGGATTAATAAGGTGGCGTTTTAACATTGTTTATCATGTAGCATAATCCCATAGTAGTAGGGATTTGCTTACATGCCGGCTTTTGAATGCACTTCTTTCTGATCTCTTGCAGAAACCGAACTCGGTAAAAACTACTACTTAAATAGCATGACTTTTTCACACCTATTTTGGAGGGTCATACAAATTCAAATATATTTTATAGATAACATGCACAAAATATGACTTCTTTTACTGGTTTGGTAGAAAATCACATTTTCTTTATATTTTATACCCGCAAATATGTGTATTTAGGTTGCAAACAAGTTTCCCAATTCCCGAATAATTTTGAGCCTCATCAGTTTTTGCCATAGCGTTTAACGATTTCAGTCTGCAAACTGCAAGCGTTTTGCGTTAGGAAAATCATATATTTCTCTATGCCTTTTAGAAGACATCCTATAGATTTCATAAAATTTTGCAAAGGGTACGGGCAATGTTTTAAACTTCAAGAGAAACACCGGCAAATGGACACGTGCAATGCTGTATATATAGACAGCACACGGTCTTAGAAACCTCATAATCAGAAGCTTTTTTAAAAACTGAAATATTACCTTTCCTAAGGTATAAAATATAACGAACATGTGATTTTCTACCAAACCAGTAACAGAAAGCATATTTTTGTGCATGTTTTCTTTAAAATATATTTGAATTTGTATGACCATCCAAAATAGGTGTGAAAAATGAACGCTATTTAAGAATTCATTTTTTACCAAGTTCGGTTTCTGTGAGAGATCAGAAAGAAAGGCATTCAAAAGCCGATATCCTGGCGAATCCGAAATATTATAGGACTGTGCTACATTATAATTAATTTTACAACGCCACCTTTTTAATCCTTTCTAGTTGAAAACGCATTTCAGAATTTCGACCAATATTTCATGAGATCGGTCACGCACTGTAGCTACACAGAGAGGGCGCGAACAACTAACATTTCGGGCTGCAGTGTGTTAAATTACAAGGTAGTCGGTGATGAAACCGCGGCCATTAACGACTCCAGTACGGACTGACATGCACTTACCACATCCGATTTGACCCTTGCGATAAACGCGAGTGATGCTAATTGTTGCAGACATGTGGTTGTCGGGCAGCGGCGACCTAAAAATATTACGCTGCTTGTGCCTGTTTCTGACGATGAATTCATGGTGGAATCCGAAATGTCTGGCCAATTAAGTTCTTCCTCCAGCATTCTCATCTGCTCCGTCCGAACTTATTTGACTGTCACAACTCCGGCTGCAGCTGAGCGAGGAGAATAGAGTGTAGCAGACGCGACGCAAGTCACCGTCCCTGCTCCCACCGTGCGGTGGAACGTACCGTAGACATCATCTGGGGCGATAGTCGAACCGTCATGTGGGCTATCACTGTAAGCTAATTCGCTTCGCAATTCACCCTTATGCGCACATCAGGGGCGTCGTTACGTGCAACTGCAGAGCCAGTATCACTAGCCTGACGGTATTACTTAGATAAATGCAATAAGCGTGTGCATGTCAATCATGAAATGGTGGCCGAAATACTGAAATGCCTTTTTATTCCGAAAAGATTTATTAGGAGTGGTTGTAAAACGAATAATCACTCAACATAATTTTATGACAATTCAGTTACTTCAGGATACCGAAATACGAAAAAAAGATATTTCCGGCTGCATGCGAAAACCATACTCTGCAAAAGGTCTACTAAGAAGCATGCATTTTTCCCATTGATTTTTGAAGCTATTAGAAATGCAATTACATTTCGAGGAAATCATGCATTAAAAAGTCGTGTTTTTACTCAATCGGCAGAAAATTACTCTTCTTCCCACTTTACGCTTAAAGAAAGGGCATAATTCGGTTTGCCAATATTTTCCCAATTCCCAAATAATTTTGAGCCCAATTTGCCGTTACGCTTGCATTCAGGGTTTCCATAGCACAAGCCGTAAACTTTCCGCGTACGGAAAATATAAATTTCTCTTCAGTATTTAAAGTAGACTATGAGGGATTCATGAAATTAAGTAGTGGATTTGAACCATATTGTTAATTTTACAAGCCATATTGGTAAATGTGGTGACATGAAGTTTTATGAGCGACCATTTTTTGGTATTAATAAATATCATAATAATAAACGTTTTGAAAACCAAATTGCACCCTTTCTTTGAGTATAAATTTGGAAAAAGGGATAAGTTGCTACTGAATGAGTAGAAGAATGAATATTTTTATGCATGTTTTTCAAGAGGCAAGTTCCCCCTTAAGCGCATAAAGGCAGCCGGCACAATTTGCCGGATGCTGCCGATTTGACTAATGGGCAGCCCTGTTTCGCCAGGCCTAAACGAGTATGCAAATACACACTTTTATCTCACTGGTTCGCTGAGACTTAAACTGTTCTTAATAATGGTTACATATTATTTTTCATACATGTGAATTGAATCGCAGGCATTCCAAGAAATATTAATAGAAGACACATGTGTTCTTTGGGCAAAGTAGAAAACCTTATTAGGTAAATTTTTGACGTTGGTTCCCAGGTCGTCGTCAGACTTGAGCAATTGTGCAAAAAACGGTTAAAATTTCAGATATTACCTTGGCGTTTGCGCCAGTAAGCGGCAGTCGTGTACGACATTCTGTATTGATCGGCTGTCTTCTCTTCCACTTTTGCCTGAGTTTTGTGTAGATGGAATTTAACTCACACATTTGAGCTAATGCTCCCAAGTCCACAACATCGTCAATTAGCTCCTTCTTGATTGGCAGATTAAATCGTCCACTTTTGGGACATTGTGCTCTATTTAAAAGACAAAGTGATATCTCTCTGGGATAAGTTTAACAATGCATGGTTACATAATTATTCTAATGGCATTTGCTTGGCGTATATGCGTACTTTCTCCACCAATGTACTGATACACAGTTTTCTAGAGCTCCGCCTATTTTTATGTACCAAATTGCACTAACGCGATGTTTCATTCGCAGTATCAGATTTTGGCCATTATTTGCAGTAGTTCTGCGTTGCAAGAAGATAAAAGACAATGGAATGTCAAAAGCATCCTCTGGCGCAGTTAAAAGGCTACATTTTTTTTAGTTCCTAAATCCCACTCTCAGTCAGTGACCGATTTATGCGCCGAAATTATGAAATGCATTGAATAGTATTACTTAGGTAAGGTTGCAATATTGGTCATCATTAAGCATAATCTCATAATATTTCAGACTTGCCAGAGTGCTGGCTTTTGAATGCACTTCTCTTAATCCCTGTCAAAACCGCACTCAGCAAAGAACGACTACTTTATTAGTCTGAATTTTTCGCCCTGGTTTTCATTCAGCTTAACAGTTCGAAAAATATTTTATAGAAATCATGCGCGATAATATGATTTCATTTAGTAATACATTCTATACCCAACTAAAGGGTACATTTAGGCTTTAAATGTTTTCAATGGTTGATTAAGTTTATGCAAGATCAGACCACTCATTTTCACTTGGCGATTTTAGTCTAAAAGGTGTTTATATTCTGTCCTTAAGAAATTGAATATTCATTTATGCTCTTGACAGAACACCATAAAAATCGCGGAAGCGTTTGTGGTTGATGAGATTTATGTTGCATACTTCTTGAGGAACATTTTTAAAAAACAAACAGGATGTCGTGTGAATGGACATGGCCCAGTCCTGAGGTATCCAATAATTAGAAACTTCTTAACCCAAAAGGTACTCTTACATCGAGTACAAAATTTAAAAAAAACGTATTTTGCTACCAAATATTTCAATAAAAATATATCTATCCATCTTTTCTAGATGATATATCCAAAGTTACAATAAATACAAAAACCAGTGTGAAAAGTGCGTACCGGTTGTACAGGTGTTTTTTAAATAAGTCCAGTCTTTAGAGGATGCCAAAACCAAGTGCAATCAAAGTTTAACACCTTGTTCAGTTTAGGTCACCATGGGATTGTGCCGCATTATAATCCGTACTACACTTCTGCCTAGGTAATCTTTCCTCACCGAAAACGCCTTTTAGAATTTCAGCTAACACTCCATGAGATCGGTCGCTAATTGTATCTGACGAGTACTATATAATAGAAGCGAAGAGACGAGTCCCAGGAAGTAGTCTTGAAGAAGGAGACACGATCGTTGGGGCAAGAGCTTTATTGGCCTGACGTTTCGGGTTCCTGCTCGAACCCATCATCAGAGACAACCCGTATCTGCTGTTGTCTCTGATGATGGCTTCGAGCAGAAACCCGAAACGTCAGGCTAATAAAGCTCTTATCCCAGTGATCGTGTCTCCTTCTTCAAGAGTACTATATAAATACTTCTGACAGCAGAAGCAGTAGAAAATGTGCGCAAATGTTGTATTTACGGGTAATAACAGTGCTCTCCTAGTGCAGATGCCACGGCTCCTACGTAACAGTGGAACGAGGCTGGATAAGTTTGTGCGAGGTTTGCGTGCATTTTGCAGGTCTGTTTGTTTATCTCCGGCGAAATGAGTTTTTTTAGAATGTCTTCTCTTAGGTACGTACCTAGTGGCACATTTGCACCTGATTGTTTGGGCGGTACCTGTCTTTACTGTCCTGTAGCCTGACAAGACGCACTGTCCTGAAGTTAGTAAAAGCAACCTGTACATCATAAAGTATATGAGACCATGCGTAGGCAAGAGTATTGAAGGAAATGCAATGCATTTCAGTGAGTTGTCCATGGGAGACTACTTAGATAATAATCCTTTCAAAATTAATAATTTTATTAACGCTTGTTCTCGTCGAGTATTTGCAAAAAATTACTTTTATATCAACAGAATGAACATCTGAACACGACCTCATGAATGGTAAATTCAGACACTATTGAGACACTACAGCAAATTCTGATTTTACTTAAGTCACAAATCTGAGACAATATTTTTTGCTGAATTGCGTATGTACAAGAAACCTTCTAAAACATTGTACTTCTAAAGGAATTTAAACGTACTGTCTCACTCTAACGTCTTTTCAGGTATCCGTATACCTGATAAAAACGGTTAAGTCCTGTCTCTCCTTTACATAGGTAAACCGCGTTCTGAGAAGTGCGCGGATCTTTAATAAATCATTTGGATTTACAATAGGTGAACTGACTCACAAAATGTCAACCAAAATTTCATAATCCGCTCGCGTTTTGAGAAAATCAATTAGGTAGAGTTGTAAACATAATCATCATGCAGCATAATCCTATAATAATTAAGTTACCTTAGGATGCCGGCTTTCGAACTAGCATTTTTACGACAACATATAAGAACTAAACTCTGCAAAAAAGACTTCCTGATAAGCATGCATTCTTCTCATTGATTTTTGAGGACTTTAAAAATCCCATTATACTTTGTGGAATGCATGTATAAAAGCATTCATTCTTATTCTCATTCAGTAGACAATTATGTTTTTTCCGAATTTATGCCCAAACGAAGGGTGCAGATCGGTTTTAAAAACGTTTCTTATTGTGAGATATTAAATTTTGTGCAAATCGCCGCCTATAATATGTCATGTATCCGCATTTACCAATGTGGTTTGCAAAGTTAACAATATGGCTCAAATACACTGTTAGATTTCATGAGACCCATATAGTATGCTCTTAATACTGTAAGAGGCATTTTTAGTTTTCGTACGCGGAAAATATACAGCTTGTGTTATGGGAACCCTGAATTCAAGCGTAACGACTGGTCAGGTTTAGAATTATTCGGGAATTTAAAAGAGGTTTTTTAGAAACCGATGTATACCCGTTCTTCGAGGATAAAATAAAAAAAACCCTACATTTTATGGAAAGTGCAAAAGAATGAATATTTTGTGCATGTTTTCAATAAAATGTAATTAACTTTTAAGGGCATCGGGTACCAGTGAGAAAAATGCATGCCATCTAAGCCGTCACTTTTTCAGAGTATGGGTTCTGTATGCAGCCGAAAAGAATAATGATCAGAAGCCATCATCCTGAGTTAAATAAAATATTATAGGATTATTCTGCAGGATTAGATTACAGCTCTAGTCAATTATTTTTTTTCGAAACTGAAACGCATTTCGAATTTCGGTTGACATTTAATGAGTTGGCCCACCTACCGCACGGTGCGATAATCTGACTCTATGTTGAAAAAGCAGACATACTTCAAATGTCCATGGAGTCTCTGTTCGGTGCAAAACGAAAACGCAGCCTTGTTTTGAAAGTTTGACCTATTGACCTAATTTATTATTGAATATGAAAGCAGCAAGTATCATACTGTTGTTAAGACTGCAATAGTTGTGAAGTACACTATTTCCTTATGGCTGCCGGTTGATTAAGCACGTACCAACCGTGCGCCTCTCATACTCGTAACGGCGTCGGACGTATTCGGATCTGTTAAACACTTCAAACGCCCTACAGAGAGAGAGAGGAATGCTTTATTTTGAAAATAACATTCAAAACTTCCAGCAAAAACGGTTCTCCACTACACAGTGATTACCATAGAGATTAACAGGTATTGGACACTAAGGCTCGGGCACCATAAATTACGGGGTTCAGGCAGAGTAGCTTTAACGACAAAGACAAGGGAGACTATAATGGCCATTTCTGGTTTATTAACCGCAGTCAGTCAGTGATAACCAATCTTGAAGTGTGGAACACCTGGGAATCGATCTCGCGACCTGTTGCCGCTGGTATGACTCGAGAGAGGGAGAGCCCTAAGGCACAATGGTACGAGTTAATATTGTAAAAAGACGATCGCTGAGCGCCCCTCCAGCATTTAATGATTTCTTTGAGTGCCGTTCAGTGGTTCGAACCATAATGCGAGTCAAAGTCCACAGCAACGGCTATTTACTCCATCTTGAGAGTCCGTCAATATCTACAAATTTTTATATATTTTACGGTTATGATAGGGTGTAGGACCAACAATCAGAGAACAAATATAAAAAACATTAAAAATCAGTAGTAATGTGAACATCAATTATTACACGCCCTTCACATTGTTTGAAACTTCCTTCCGTGCCTGACTAAATGCAAGCTTACCAGCGGCGCTTCTTTATAACCGTTTTTTGTTTATTTTTTAATTATCGCGCTCAATTTCTTGGCTAAATGACAATGTACCATAAGACTTTTGGCAGAAGTTTATCTGATAAAAACGGACAGGCCAGTTCCAGGAAACAGATTAGAATGAGAAAAACGTGCGAACCTATTTTCCACCAAGTTAGGATCTGCCCCTTATCAAGTAAATATATATTAATCAAATAACGCAGCGTTTCTGTTGTTCAGGACTGACCAGTCATCATTTCACTAGGTGCTTCACCTGCTGTACTAAATCTCTTCCCCCAGCCAGGTGGAACATGCGACTGACATACACGAGAATCAGGTTAGGGCATGACACTGGGCTGCACAGTGCGTATTTTATGAAAGGTGCCACAGATGTTAGGCATCTGGTCGCACGCCTGGGCGCAAACACACGCTGCGTTAGCACCTGTGCCCGATTCCGCCTCCGACCCTCTTTACTCTGTCTTAACATCCGGCTCAGCAGGGTGTGAAGACTATGCGGAACGCAGTGTTTGCAGTCTGTGCGTCATCTACGACAGATTAAACCCCATGTTGGGAGTGGAAGAGAGAAGACACCAGACTGAGGGATATATTGTGCACAGAACCCAGAGCTGTCCTCCCAGCCGGCGGTGGCTATATTCGAAGGCAAGGCTGGTGTTGACTGGGTTCAACCATGTCTGAGAGTCCCTGGGACAGTGGTGGCATCCGCTTTTGTAGGCTAGTGGGCCAAGCTCAACTGGTCTCGAGTCGGTGTGTGTTGCACTTGCCAAGGGGTGGTCTTCCAGTGGCTTAGGCTGTGGTTGCTGGGGTTGGAGGTGCGTTCAAGTAGCCGCATGGGCAGCTGCGACTGCATGGGTATGTCCGAGTTGACATCGGTCGAGAGGCTTCAGGTCAGCACGTTGGGAGCGATTCGTTGCGATGGGATGAATGAC